>JAADVF010000033.1:0-88198 GCA_023334555.1 Elongisporangium undulatum
AACAGCGTTGTGAGAGAGGAATGGAAAACAGGCGTCGAACAGCGCACAAGAGACGAAGAAACATGCAGTGCCTTCACAGACTCGTATTTGTCGCCAAAATGGCATAAGATTCCATCGAATGGGGTTAGGAAAGAGCCAAACAAGTCAATATCAAAATGCCCACCGACCAGCAATACTTGCGGCGAAAAAGAATCAATTCTCGGTGGAGAAGTATACTCGATTGGAAATTCAGCCATGACAACACTCCCGCACAAAATCTTTAATATGTAACGTCCAGGCCGTTTCCACGGTAAACTGCATGCGCAAGTTGATTCCGAGAGCACTTTCAATCGAATTGTTTCCATATCTACGACGGAAGTTAGATTCATCCCGAACTTGAATTCACGCCCAAATATGATCAATGAGTCGAGCTGGTCTGATCGAATAACGCTGTTCGATATTGTGCTGATACTAGAAGGACACTCAAATCGGCTACGCACGCTTGCACGATACAAATGCTTACTATGTAGTAGCAAGGTCAGAGTCTTCGGCCGACTGATTAAAGCTGAGCCAACTGTGCCACAAGAAAGAGATGTGTTACTCACATTCAAAATCATTCCTGACCCCAATTTATCATCGAAATTGCACTCAAAATGCTCCTGTGGGTTAAAGTTTGAGCCCTCTAAGGTAAGGACATGTTGACCACCTGGCAGAACCTCCAATGAACGAATGCTGATATTACTTGGCGGATAGTAAAATTCAAAAGGAAAGTTGTAAGTAATGGCTTCAAAATTATTGATGGTAACTTGCAGTCGAGCAGACCTCGGAGTCATCACTGTTGGAGTGACACAATTCACGATTGAGTCGTTAATACGATTACCGACAGTTTTATAGTCATCAAAAAGACAGCGTATCTCAGAGAGGCTATTCAGATTTGTACCATAAATACTGATAATAGACCCCCCAGACACAGTGGCAGACAGCGGGTAAACACCAAAAATCGTCGGAGAAGGAAACGAAATCACTTGCAGGCCCTGATCGGACCATGTTTCATTATCGTAGCTCAATTGGAGGGTCATTTCGCCCGGCTTGGTTCGTGGTGTGATGCACAATATTCCCATGTTCACTAGTTTAAGTCCTTCAATGATCGTATCACCAAAGCGACACCACATCGCACCAATAGTCGGGGAAAGATTCGATACGGACACAATCACTTGGGACCCTCCTCGCTCATCAAATCTACTTGGACTGACTGCGACTGGCTGAAGCGAGGCGACAACTCGAATGGGATGGTAAGTAGAAAAATTTCCCCATGCATCCAGTGAGGATATAAGCCCCACTTCGTACAGACCAGTCATTGATAAATCAAGCAAGCACGTTAAATTCTCGTAAAATTGAGTAAAAACTGGAGCAATATCACTTGCTACACTGCACCCCACAAGCTCTAGTGAGTTTAGACCAGAGCCAAACAGCGTAATAATCGAGCGATTTCGTGATTGGAAAACTACGGATGGTGTAACATGGGTTACCATCGGTACTTCGGTATATGTGAAGGTGGTCACATTGGTGTCTGAAACATACGCAAATGTATCCAGGATTCTGAGTTTTACGTGTACGGTTCCCTTTTTAGAGGCAGACGGAGTCTTGCATTCAGCATACGATCCATTAAATGCCATGCCAAAGCTGGATGTGACTTCAAATACGCACTCAATAATTTGTTTTGCAGCGAATACACCAAATAATTGCAGAGTAGTCCCACCTGACACAGGTCCTACATGTGGCGACATCTTATGAACACTCATTCTAGAAAGTACGGTGTAAATAGCGTCCGTTTCAGAAGCACTCGTATAAAAATCGATACCGTTATTGGAGACAAAGACTTGTTTCGGCCCCGGTACCATGTACGGAGCAACGCAATCAACTCGATTTTGAGTTAGAAAAATAGCTCGTGAAATCGTGCTGTCAAATCGGCACGACAAATGTCTGGAATCGACGAAATTCATTCCAGATACCATCACGTATGTCTCATTTCTTTGTAGTGATATTCCAGCGACCGGAAATATAGACGATATTACTTCGGTGGGAATCACGCTGAATTTCACAAACTCGTTTGCTGAACTTTTATTGCTAGCAATCAGAGCAAGCGAATAGTTCCCAAGTTTCAAACGTGGGGACACACACGACAGAGTCGACTGATCAATAAAGCTTGCCTTTGTATAAGCGTCCGGTCCAAAAAGACACTGAAAAGACGCTTCGGAAGTAAAACCTTCGCCGTACAGTGAAATTTGAGTTCCACCATGCACTGATCCAATCATAGGTTCAATTCTATCCAACTTTGCGATAGTAAAATACGTAAAATTCATATCATTGGACACCAAACCTGAATCCGAAATCCACACGCTCACATTGCGTGAAGTATTTTCTGAGGTCAATAACGGTGGTAAAATGCAGCTGATTGTTGTTGATGAAGTAACAATGCTTGTGACAGTCTGATCCCAGCCAAAGTGGCATTTCGGTCGGCTGGTTGAAGAAAAACCTGATCCCAACAGGGTAACAGCAATACCACCAGTATTTGGGCCAGTTTGTGGAATTATTTGCTCGATTGTGATAGGATCAACCACAAGTAAATCAGCTTCATTGCTCGAAATTGCCACAGTCTGTTGAACTAGCGACACTGAGCACGCACTAAGTTCAGTAGCCCTCATATGAATTTCACATTGAGCTAGATTTTCGTTCAAGTATGTCGCATTTCCAAAGTAGCTTTTACTCGCGTTGCATGTGATTTTGCATAGCACTTTCTTTGATGAGAATGAAAACGACCCGTCCAACCTCAAAAACACAGCTGAGTGCTTAACTGTAGCCACCGGAATCTTTGTAGGGTACACACGCTTGATAAACGAAGGCTTTACAAGTTGAAGGTACGTCACTCCTGGATACACGGTTGGAATTGAGCTCTCGTAGATCAGCGAAAATGCCACATGTGAATCATTCGTGGCTGGAATAGACGGCAGCATACACTCAAGGAAAGTAGTATTTTTCACGAATGCAACGGTACGGCTGATGCCACCAAAGTTGCACAAAAGGCCCCTTTCGAAAATGAAATTTGATCCATGCACACTGATTATTCCGAGTGGAGAAGGTCCAAGCATAATAACAGGAGGGGTGATGTTGTCAATTCTTGGCACGTCAGCGTATTCAAATGTTGAAGATGTAGCAATTTCTAGTTTGGGCTCCACGACAATAGTCAACGGAACCTGGCCAACAGAATGACCGGGGCTATAGCACGACACGTTTGACGAATCAACAAGTATGGCAGGAGTGCATGCACCACCAAAGCAGCAGGACATGTTCTCAACGAAATTATTTCCTGTCAAAGCCACTGACGTGTTTCCGATAGCAGACCCACCAGTGGGCACAATTCCTGATACAATTGGGCTCATAATGATTTCAACCGAATGATTTGTCGATACATAGTCGAATCCATTTATTGCAAACTCCATATCAAAATGCCCAACCGCTGATTGATTTAGTATCTCGCACAATATTTTAGATGGGGACTGCCACTTTGCTGGTGCTATGATGCTTGTATCTTCAGATCCAGTTTTGCTGGACAGCTTACAAGTGGACATGGTAGTATAGAAAAAGTTAACGCCAGTTAGCTGAATTCCCATTGGAACACCAATTATTCCACGATATGGATACATGCCAGTGATTTCGACCGGATCCACGTATCTATAAAAGAGAAAATTGCTCTGGGCTTGGCGAACTCGAGATCGGAGTGAAACTGGAGTTTCGAACGGTGCATTAAATCGCCATTGATCGACAATGCATCGCACGTGAGAATAGTTAGCAACATTCGCTCTGAAGGGTTGAATGGACCCAGCTTCTCCCCACCCAAATACGCATTCCAGCTCGTCTTGGTCATCAAATCCTTGGCCGATCACCCAAATGATATTTCCCCCACTAGTCAGCCCAAAGGATGGATGCAAAAGGCTCAACTGAAGTGGGGTCTTCGTAGAAATAGTCGTCTTGATTACGTTTGAAAACAAGAGGCCGTCATTAGAAATTGAGATATCAATTTCTTTCGATTGTTCACTGTACGCCGAACTAAGACATCGGACAGTATTCGAGTCCACCTGTATTCCATCCACGACTTCAGAGGAAAGACGGCATGCAACTGTCGATAAATTTGCGAAGTTGTCCCCAGAGACGATCACATCCAGCACAACAGCTGTGGTTTTTGCAGCTAAATCGAGGGTACTTGCTTTTGCAGTTGCGTTAAAAAGACGAGGGATCATAGCATATTCAAATGACAGAAAATCGTTGGACTTCATTTGACGGAGTTTAACATTTGGTGAGTCAGAATAGACGAGACCAAAAGCAACTGTTTCCGACAAATGTGTGGTTGTATGACGCTGAGGTGCCAAACATATCACGTCTGTGTCGGAAATTGACATAGCATCAGAGAGAATCCCTCCAAATTTGCACTTGACCAAACTTGCAAGACTAAACCCTTCTCCAGTAATGCGGATCTTGTCGCCTCCCGAGAAACTGCCTCTGGAAGGATACATCGCAAGTACAGTAGGCTCACTCAAGTACTGAAACCAATACATGGGTCCACTGGGCATCAGCTCGCTCTCTAAAGTTACTGGGACGACGCCAGGAAATGACACTGGAGGCGTCTGGCACCACAGCTGCCCTTGGTTGTTAAGAAGCGGTGTACAGCTTTGGTTGAAGCAGCACGTCCAAGTCGAGTTGTCCTTAACAAACATCTGGCTAGGCACTTTTATATTGATTCTTGTGTTGCCATTTACTGAGCCATAATCAGGAGCCATGCTCCAGGCAAAAGAATCAGCGCCCACGCGTGAAAAGGATAGAGTTTTTTCTTGGCCAATTTTGTTATTCATCAAAGTCCAAAGGCTGACTGAGACATTTCTAGCAGTGGTCCACGATGGTGGGAGGCATTGCACGAGCGTAGAATTCGAGACTTGAACGGCCACAGATGTCGCTTGGGATGGTGAGCGAAAGCGGCAGAAAAGCTTCATATCGGGGACGAAGCTGTTGCCAACCATCGAAATTAATCCATCACCATTACTACCAAAGTTCCATTCAACGGTGTGCATATCTGGTTCTTGGACGAAAGTAACATTTAAGTCTGAATTTAGAAAATCTTGTCCATTGAATGACAGCATTACTTGAGCATGCGATGGATATGACTCCAATTGATTTCTTCCGATAAAGCACTGAATCACTTGACTGGACCTCCAAAGCGCAGGAAAATTGACTCTGTTGGTTTCGAACTGCATTCCGCAGAGAAGATCGCTCGAGTCCACAAAGTCTTCTCCGATGATGGTAAGTACTGTTTCTTCTGAAGCAATAAGCTGTTGTGGAGAAATGCCCGTAATCATGGGAACCGCAAAAAAATAAAATAGAGTATCAGTTGAATTGACGTAACCTGTAGAGCTGTCACCGAGGGCAAGATGCAGTCGACTCCATCCGACAGTGGCAGGAGGAGTAATGCATTGGGCAACAGTTGAGCTAGCCAAAAACGCATCACTACAAATCGTCTCGTTAAAGCAGCACAGAACCGTAAGCGAACTGATTGACTGTGTTGTGGTAATATTGATTATCGTTTGGCCAAATACGCTTCCTCGCATAGGTGTGACCATCGAAATATCAGGAGTTGTCACAAGATGAACACTTTCTACTCCCAATGCAATTAATCCATCAAAACCCGACACAATCACATCCAGCTCGTTTCCGTCCGTGCAAAGTGGGACACGACACTTCACCACAGTATCATTGACAAGCGAAGCCGGGACAGAAATGCCACCAATAATGCAAGCTACTGGGTAGATTGTAGAAAGCCCACCGACCGTTACGTAGATATCATTGATACCAGCCCGGGAAATAATCTTTGGAAAAACAGACTTCATTTCGAACGGCTGCAAAATGGTGACTGCGAAATTTTCGCTCCACTCTTGACCATTAAGACTAACAGACACACTGGTGTTTCCAGGACTTAGAGGGACGATTGGCGATAGATCACAATCGACTTCTGCACTAGAAACTCGACCTGCTTTCAACACGGCGGATCCATTTCCAATTCGGCAGCTAAGAGTATCGGAAAATACCAAATCTTGGGCTTTTATGCGAATCATTTGGTTGTAGTTGGATGGAATGGTGCTAGGATAAACAGATTCTATGGTAACGTCCTCCAAATACAAGAATGGACGCGCAAATCGTCGCTCGAACGCGCCATCATAATCAGTCAGACTCACATTCGCATAGCCAAGACTAAATACATCTGGTGGAGCTTGGCACATCACTGCAGTTAAATTAATCATGACTGCAGCCACTCGAGCCGCATTACTGAAAAGGCATTGTAATTGCATATCCACAACTACGTCACTGGCGCTAACGATTATTCGAGTGCCGCCACGAAATGAACCGACTTGAGGCCAAAAAGAATATACCGTCGGTACGGCAACGTAATCGAAAAATGCATCACCAGGGTGCGCAGGTCCAAAGTAATCAAATCCATTTGCACTGATCGAAAGTTGATACTGTCCCACAAACGATACTTGCGGCGTCTTGCACAAGAAAACAGATCGGAGTTGAGTTGGTATCACAGCCATGATTGAGTTCCCGATCATACACGAGTAATTCGCATTTGGAATGATCGCCTCATCATCAACAGTGACTTTAATGAAATTACCTCCCGAGACGGTCCCTCTTCTGGGGGAGATAGCCAGAATACGAGGTGACTGTGTAATGGTGAAACTTTCATCTCGAACAATAAAGGTTCCGTCTATAATCACAGAGAGATTACAGTCCAGCGGGTGGATTGTTGAAGTATCTGGTGCTAGGCACTCTGCTCTATTTTCTGAGATGATCTTGGCTTTTGATGACATGGCTGGCATTGACTCAAACTGGTAGTTAAACACGCACTGAATATCCATGTCGGACGAAAAATTGGAGGCCAAAAGAGCGGTGGTCGAATTTGGATGCAGGATTCTTGACGAAGGAAGGATTTCGTTGATTGCGGGCGGATTATAAAATTCAAATGGGAAAGCGTTCATTGATACATTGCTTCCATCGCGCATTACCAAACGAAACAAAACTACAGAATCTGCATGCGCCGGCGTCACGCACTTAAGCGTGCTAAATGACAGAATACTTGCTGAGGCAATACCTGATCCAAATGCGCACACTACACCATCATGAAGAACTCCATCGACGTTGACTACAATGGTTGTATTGGCTTCCGCACTAGCGCGACCTGGAGAGATGTTGATCAGTGTGACTGGAGCCATAAAAGTAAACGGTACGCCTCGGATGGATAAATGATCGATGATACCAGTTGAAATCCTGAGAAGTACCGAAAGAGCAGTCACAAGAGGTGGGTTGACGCAACTGATTGAGCTTGCATTAAGCACAACAGAAGGTACGCGAATCTCTCCAAAAAGACAATAAATGTTTGTCAGCTGGGAGAGCGTCAATAAATCACGGCCATTCGTATTCACCACAATATTATCTCCACCGTAAATCATTCCAGCAGCTGGGAATATTTGCGTTACATCAAAAGTCTGAAACAATTGGAATGGAACCGAGATCAGATTCATTTTACTTGGCTGGGTGATAAAAAGTTGAAAACTGGTAGTTTGCGTAGTGGTAAGGTACACTGTTGGAACTACACATTCCCCCGAAGAAGATGAAACAATGCGAATCGGAGATGCGCCAATTTTGCCAAAGTCACACTGAAGTCTGTGTAAGTTGTCAAGTCCTTCTGCTGTGACTCGCACAATTGTCCCTCCCAAGACCGAACCAAAGGGAGGATATACGGACATCACAATTGGTGGAGGTGCATAGCGCACTAGGACCACGTCCTTTTCCCATCGAATGCCACTGGGCTGGTCATTCAGAGAGATGGAAAGCGCAATCCATAGATTTGGATTCTGTAGAGTGGGAACACGGCAGCGAACTGCGGTGGAGTTCACAAAAACAGCGTTAACATACTGTGTAGCACTTGACTCAAATCGGCATGTCAGTGAACTCAGCTTTCGAAAATTGGTTCCAAGCACAAGTAAATCGTCGTTGGTACCAACTACAAATGAAGGAACTGTCGCTTCAATTGTTGGCCGCGCTGTCAACACAGATTTAAAGTTTAGTTCGATCGTTACGAGCACCTCAACAAAGATTTGTTTTCGCTTACCATAAACAGTGAAATTGCTAGGTGACAAATATCGAGTGTTCTCGAAAGCAACTTCAACGGTCAGTATTTGTGAACTTGCATCGTTCTCGAGTGCGATTGGTGGAACTTTGCACGATATCGCTGAGGAGGAGATGTACGCTCCGGCAGTGATGTATAACCCTCCGAAGATGCAACTCAAATACGAGGCTGAAAAGAAATGATTTCCCATGATCGTAATGTTGATATTTTCTCCGCTTTGGCCGTAATTTGGCGTGATGCCAGTAACTTGAGGGGACTCTATTGAGTATGTACAGCTACATTAGTAATTAATAACGTGGCTGTAAGCAGTGATACAGTGAGCGTACCTGTGTATCTGAAAGCAAAAGACTGTGAAAATTCTTTAGTGTTGGTGGTAAGACGAAATGAAACGATATAGGAGACGGCAGCTGCTTGTGGTGGCGTAAGACAATGAACAGATGATTCGGATGTGAAACTAGCTGGAACCATGACGTCTCCAAATGCACACCTCAAATCAGCAGAGTTCGGGAACTTTTCACCGTGAACATAAACTAAACTACCACCAATTGCCGGACCCGTTGATGGGTAAATAGCCTTTACACTCCAATTCGACTCGTATTCGAATGCAACAGGATTTGAATAGAACGTTTGTCCATCGGTCACCATCAAGAACGTCGCATGAAAGGCGTCGTTGTTAGGAGGAGACTTGCATTTGATCACTTCATCACTAACAAGTTCAGCCGCCACAGGAATATTTGCTCCGAATTGACATTTGAGAGGATACTTGAGCGGTTTGAAGAAGCCTTTCCCTCTAACAGTAACATTAGTGTTGCCTCCAGCACGGCCCCGAGTTGGTGAGATGCTCAATACTTTTGTTTTTACTGAGTTGTTGAACGTCAGGCCAAGCTGAACAGCAGTATCTTCAGCAATCGAAAAGTCAGGTAAATGGCTCATTTGTATGCGCAGTACTTCGTATCCGCTGAACGAAGGAGTTCGGGAATACGATATTGAGTTCATCAACTCTTGTATCGCCTGGGTAGGCCCATTCACATGAATCCAAGATGACGGGTCATCGCTCAACGGTGTCTTTACGACAGAATTGGGGATATCGGTCACGAATCCTATTCGTCCAAACAGGGTCGACGCTTGCAAGCGAATATATATCACGCCCGTTGCTGCACCTCCCACTGTCGTGTCAATGCTGTACCCGCTTACGATACTTGTAAACATCTCAGAAGGCAACACCACGACAGGGTCGTTCTCACTTCGAACATTCAGTATAATCACATTGAAGACTTCAGATACGGTATCATCCCGGTTGTTATAGTCGATCACGCGTATTCCGAGTTGTTCCGCGTGGTGCAAGGAATTGAAATCATGATTAGGTTGATAAATAATCTCGAACAAGGCTGCATTCACGGATTGCATGTCGCCGCGAAAGCGCATGAATTGCTCCGTGGTGGCGCTACCTTCCAAAAACGTAACATTGGCTTCGGCTGTTAGGGAGATGACGCCACTGATCACATATAACTGGACTTCGAACATCGCACTACCATCAGCTGGCGACACATCAACATCAAACACACTAACACCAAAAATACTGGCCTCTTCTTCTTCGAGTACATACTGAGCGGCTGGAACAATGAGCTGGGGAGGGTCGTTCACAGAGGTTATTCTCAGTGTGATTTGCTTTTCGTCTGTTGCAGTGAAGCCGAAGCCGGTGCTATCTTGATCAGTCACACGTATGACCAACGTATCATTTCCATACCAATTCAAAAAGCTTTGATACGTGATCGCTGCCAAGACTGTGTTCACCTTGCTGAGCGGTCCACTGAAGAGAATAAACTCATTGCGGACACCCTTTCCACTTGCATACGTGATTCCTGCAGTTGAAAGGAGCGTCAATGTGCCATGCTGGACTGCCATTTGAATAGACACTTGGTAATCCAAGGCCATAACCTCCTTGATATCACTAATGGATATCCCAGTGATCACCAAAGGTACATCTTCTTGGCCGTTCACCAGATCGGAGGCAATAACTTTCGGATCGTTATTCCATGGATTGACAAACAGAAACACTGACGCATAGGATGATGCTGCATCGGTGACAAAACTGACCGAAGTCCATTGACCGCCGTCTACGTTTTGCCACTGTAATCGAGCGGTGTGACTGCCACCGGCTAGTGACAGCACCATACTTGCTCTTGCATTCTTGATTCCACGAACGCTTCCATCAACGTACGATGACAAATGTCGGTACGCAACACCGTCGATTACTAGTCGAGTTTGAATCCGGTTCCAGTACGCAGCGCTCCAGGAACTAAATTGCGGGTTGTCGCTTTGCGACAGAGGCAGATTGTAACTCAGTGTCACGCGTGTAGCTGTGGGCAGCGCAAATTGAAGCACCGAATCACCGACATCTGACCACTTGCCAACTGTTGTCTGGCGGTATTGATCACCAAAGGAGTAGACGGAAATGCGTTCAACGTGGCGTTCGCCAACGGCTGCAAGCGTCCGGCCCATCGCAAATCCGTCCAAAGCCGTCGGGGTCGAATACCACGAGCGCTTTGAAGTTATCAGGTTCTTCCACCAGAGAACGACGCTGTAGTCTCCAGGCTGCAAGTCAAGGATCACGCTTCCCTGGAGAATGAGATTGGCCTTGGAGCTTCCCTTCAGATAGCCGTATGATCCGGTTTCTCGCCATCGTTCGCCATTGATCTCCAGCACAGTCTCAATTTCGTCCCGATCGGTGCTTGCTGCGTTCAAAGCAGACATTAGTACAAGCGGATCATGCCAGGTGTCAACAATCGCAGCAACCAACCTTGCACGGACTGGACAAGCAGCGGACGCACAGGAAGCTGGTAGAAAATGCGCAGCGTCGCGTTCTGTAGGAGACGAAAGTCCAGCGTCATGTCTGGCACCTGTGTCCACGTATCCACCAACGTGAGAGATGTCGGTGTCAGCGGCTGCGTGTTCCAGATGAACCGATGCTCGGCTGATACAATGAGCGTTCGTCCACCGGAGAAGCCGTCGAGGACACCGCTCAAGATCAGCCATTGCTTGATCTGCTCCCCACGCCGCCGCCATTGCAGCTTGACATCATGTTTGCCAGCCGAAGCCTCAATCACAAGGTAGCCACTGACGGTTGCCACGAGCGGCTCGTTGTGGCTCACTGTTGATGCTGATTCCCGATATGGCGAACCGTCCAGCACGACGCGGAACGAGAGCTCGCTTTCCATCGTTACCGTGACTGCGTTCAGCTCACTGACACGCGACACCGACGCGTCGTACGAGATCAGCAGCATAGCTTCATTGGGAAGATCCACGTTCACGACGGTGTCTGGCACGTCAAGCCACGTATCCGCCGTGGACAGCGACGCCGGCGTGAGCGGACTAGCGCTCCACATGAGCTGCGTCAGCGGTCGCTCTGCCGCGGCGCATGAACAAACCAAAGCCACAAGAGCCAGCAGCGTGAATTGCATGAGGCGGATGGTGCGTGTCATGGTGTGGATTCCGCCACGGGGTCTCCAAGCGTCGCCTGGGCATTGATTCTTCCTTCGCGGATCCGCTGGCTGGCTTTGACGACCATGATAGAAAAACACAATAACCATTTCATTCAATCCAATAACCCGATTGTATTGAAATGCTTAAAACATGGACATTTGGGTCTCAGCGCTGGTTGGGTGAAACTATGTGTCTGTTATGAACCCATTTAACCGGATTTAAGAGAAAACCCCAAAACGCCCAACCACTGGTAGGTACCACCAAAAGCGGTACATACGCTCGTTTAAAACACACCCCGTTGAAGGGCTCGCACAAAACGCCAAACGGTGGTGGTCGCCCCCAGGAGAGAGGGAGACAGCGCACCCCCCAACGTCGTGAGGCTCTCGGAGGAAGCGAAAGAGGCCGCCGCGTGTTCCAGGCTTCGTTAGAACCACAGGCTTGTGCTTCCCCCCTTTGGCGACGCCCTTCCCCCACGCTCGCTAGGCCAACAGATAGATAAAGGAGAGAGAGATTCCCATGGAGTCGTCCGATGGTACGTTGCTGTGGAATGACAGATCGGAAGCAGTATGGAGGCTGACACTGCATGGACACGTGCAGAGGAACAGCTAGCAGGCGCCTCGCCGACCGTGTCGGATTCGGATTCCGGCGCTGAGACGCAGGCCAAGAAAGCGCCGACCAAGAAGCGCAAGGTGTCGAATGGGTCGTCCAAGAAGACCAAGAAGGTGAAGGTCTCGAAGAAGAAGTTGGAAGACGCGGACGATGAGGAGAAGGTAGGCATGCTTATCTGTACGTGTGGTTCTCTGGGTCTTTGTCTGACATGCGTGTGCCACACAGTATCCCAAGTCCTCGTTCATCGAAGACGAAGCGTCGGAAAGCGATGACGCCGAAGGAGGGTCTGGTGATTCCGATGACGATGACGACGAAGGAGAAGATAAGAACGAGTACGAGAACGATGGCTTTGTCGTTGATGATGGAGACGACGAGGAATCGGATGAGGATTCAGGTGCGACAGCATGAGTGGATGGATCATCATGAGAACTGCATCCTCATGTAGAGCATTGTGCTGTGACTACAGGCCGCCATCGACGCCGCCGCAAGAAGAAGGAGAAGAAGCTGCGCCGTCTGAAGCAGAAAGTGGACGAAATCGATGATGAAGATCTCATGCTTGTGCGCGAAAATATGGGCATCGACTCTGGCCCGACGCGCAGCGACAGCGACGACGACGACATGATGCGCTCGTCCAAGAAGCGAAAGGATGACTCGGGCCTGATGTCGCGCGAACTCAGTTACCGCATGTTTGGTGATTCGGATGAAGAAGAGGAAGATTCGGCGCCGGCTCGCAACAACAACAACTATCTTGGCAACGACGAATATGAAAGTGACGACATTGATGAGTTCATCGTGGACGACGATGAGGAAGGACGGGAAGGCCCTCGACGCCGTCGCAAGCAGGAACCGATCCCTGCGTCCATGCAAGGGCCTTCGGTGTACCAGATGGGCGAGGCTGAAGAGTTGTTTGGAGATATGGACGGATTCTTGGAGGCTACGCGTGGTGCTTCGAACGACAGAGCAGCCAGCGCTCCCAAGTCAAAGAAGGCCATTCTGCTGGAGAAGTTTGAACCCAGTGTGTTGCGAGAGCACATGATGACGCCAGAAATACTCGCTGTTCGTGACAAGGATCTCTCGGAGCGTTACCAGCGGCTTTTCGAGGGTCGCCAGTTCCCGGATGCTGAGGATAGAGCAGAGGAGTCTGAGTGGATCAGTGACTTCATCATCAAGAGCATGGAGCGAAAGGGACAGAGAAACTCGGCGGCATCTCGCGGTGAGATTGTGTCTGCAATCGACAGCGTATTGCGCTTTTATCACGATGAGAAGCTGGAACCAGCCTTTGTCCAGCGCTACTGCAAGGAGTACTGGAAACTTGCAGGCCTTCACTCGGAGCATCTCTACCAAATTCTCGATCTCGATATTAGCTGGGACAAGTTGGATCGAAAGCGCAAGTCGCTGCAGACTGGTATCCAGCGTGCCGTTGACGCTGCCGGTCCCAAAGAGTCCAGATATGTGCGTGAATGCTACCAGCGCCTATTTGGAACACCGAGCGAAGAGTTGTACCAGGATTTGTCAGAGTTTTTTGCCCTCGATGCCCAAGATTCCAACTCTCAGGATCAGGCGTCATCTGATCGTCAGTATCGCCGCCCGGCTCGTCGTAACTTTTACCAAATTTGCACAAAGGGCGGATTGCGCCCAGTGTCAGTTGCTTTCACGATGAATGCCTCCGTGCTCGGTGGGCTTGTCGCTGGTGTTGAGCATGATGACGACACATTGAAGGATGTTTCTACTCCAGAAGAAAGCCCTGGCGTGTTTGCGCAAAAGTACACTTCGAAAGAATTCCCGACTGTTGACGATGTGATGAAGGGCGCCAGGCATATTGCTGCAAGCAAGGTAGCAGCTGAGCCTAATGTTCGCAAGTGCATCCGTGAACTGTACCGCCAAAATGCTCGTTTGTATACAGAAGCGACGCCAAAGGGACGTGAAGAAGTCGACGAATTTCACTACGCCCATGGCCTGCAGTACATTATCGATATGCCCATCCTGGAAGTGTTTGAAAGTGGCGACATGTGGCTTCGTATTGCTCGCGCCGAAAAGGAGGGTCTTCTGACTGTATCTTTTATCAATGAGAAGGCACAAGATCTGTTGGATCCTTTGGAGCCGATCTATCTGGCATCAAGCAGTGATTCTGACGAAGAATGGCAGACCCAACGCCATTTGGTTCTCCAAGAAGCAGTTAGCGCTTTCATGGTTCCTTCGTTCGAGAATGAGCTAAAACGTGAACTTGTTGTCGCGGCACGCGAGGCTGTTGTCAATGATTGTGGCAAAGCGATGCGAGAGCGACTTTCAGTCCGACCGTATGAGCCTGGTGATGGTGTTGATCCTCGAATTATCTCGATTTGGATTGAGGGTGGTATGGATGCGATTGCGCATGTTGTTGCTCTCGATGCGAACGGAGAACTAGTCGATAAGACACAAGGATACTGCAAGAATGGCGAAAAATATGTCCAGAAGCTCACTACGACGCTGTATAATTTCCTTACGGAGCATTCCCGAACTCACGTTGTCGTAATCAATATTTCGGCTGGTTTGAAGTGTATGGATATGGGTGAACTCGTTGATGCTCTTCGTCGTCAGTTGGGACGAGAAGATGAGTCTCGATTTGGAAAGGGAAATGGCCATGATTATCTGGATATCGTGTTCTTGAAGGATGATGTCCCGCGTATGTACAGCCGGTCAAAACGCGCCGAGCAGGAGTTTCCAGAAGAGTCGGAAGCCTTCCGAGCTGCTATCGGTCTTGGCCGATACTTGCGCAACCCAGCCTCCGAGCTCTGTGCTATGTGGGGAAATGTTTCAATGGATGAACCGTCGCGTGGCCGTGATCTCCTTTACCTGAATGTTCACCCTATGCAACATTCGCTGGTGAAGGATGCACTTCTGAAAAAGTACGACCGTGTGTTTGTTCAGGTAATCAACAAGTTTGGTGTTGATATCAACTTGCTCGCGAACCACAAGCATACCTCGTACCAGCTGCAATTTATTAGTGGCTTGGGCCCAGTGAAGGCTGTTTCGATTCTTGACAAGGTCAGAGCGAAGAGCTTCATTGAACGTCGTCAAGAGCTTTTGTCGAAGGGATTCGTGGGAAAGATCGTGTACCGCAATTGTGCAGCATTCATCCGCATCCGCGAGCGTGATGCTCTAAAGGATTCACCGCTGAATCCGCTGGACGATACACGTATCCACCCAGAAAGTTATTACATGGCTGTGAAAATGTGTGGTGATGCGAACAACAACTCTACAATTGACATGTATGATCCGAATCAGTACTCATATGCAGTGGAAGACACTATGTTCCAGTCTGCCTCTGTCATTCGAAGCCGCAACGCCCCACCGAACGTGCGTTTGGATGATGTGGAAATCCAGGATGCTCTCTCAGAGCTCGATCTCCCGGCATACGCAAGCCGATTGGAACTTCAGAAAAAGGGACCGAAGCTGCTTACACTGGAGTTCATTAAGCGTGAATTGCGCTACCCATACTTCGACAAGCGTGAAAAGTACCAGGTTCCGAAGGAAGAGGAATTGTTTTTCCTTCTCAATGGAGAAACCAAGGAAACTCTGCGTCTTGGCATGATTGTCCCTTGTACTTTGCTGCATCTGTCTGGCGAATTCGTTCGCGTTCGACTGCAGAACGGTATTCGCTCAAGTTTGCGCCGAGAGCTACTTCCAGATCACTTGAGAGATGCGAATTCTCAGAACTTCCCTAAGGGTTTGACCGTGAACGCAAAAATCCTGAACTTCCATCGTGATCCTCATGGTCGCTTTGAGATCCAGCTTGGTTGCAATCGTCAATCTCTCATTGATGCGTCGATGTGCTTCAATCCTGATGCATTGCCGCGATACGCCGATGAAAAGCTCATTGCTGACGACAGTATTGCTCGCATCGATCGACTTGTGAATGAAATGAACATTGACGATGACAAGACAGCAGAGACAACGTTCGGAAAGAGCGTGCTAGCACCTCCCAAGCGAAAGAAGCGTCAGATTGCCCACCCTCTCTTCCGCAACGTCAATTGCCAATCTGCAATGCAATATTTGCGTGAGCAGCCGGTGGGAGATATTGTGATTCGTCCGAGTACATTAGGTTCGAACCATCTTACTCTGACGTGGAAAATGCTTGATGGCGTGTACCGTCATTTCGACATTGAAGAGCGCAACAAGCCTTCGGACGCTCGCATCGGCCAACAGCTTGTGATCAAGGAGGAGGTTTATGAAAACATTGACGAGCTCAATGCTCGCTTTGTTGACCCCATGAACAATCTTGTGGATGAAGTCGTTCACTACAAGTATTATAAGAAGGCATCACTGGAAGAAGTCCACGAAGATCTGATCAAGCAGAAGAAAGCTCATCCATCGAAAATTCCCTACACAGTGCACTTGTACAACAAGTTCCCCGGATGCTTCTCCATCACATTTATTGCCCACGTGACTCCGCATAGCTGTCACATGGAAGTAAAGCCTGGTGGCTTCCGCTTTTTCGGTCGTCTCGAGTCGTCCATTCTACCCACGCTGAGTCAAGCGCTGCAGTTTTTCAAGATGAAAGCTCTGGTGGCTCCCTCTCATGGATCTTCGTCTCGTCAGTCGTCATCCGGTTACTCGCGTGGCGCCAACAGTAGTAGCGGACCGTTCGCGCAAAGCTCGGGATCTTATGGTGGGGACCGCCCTCGTCAGGGCTCACGCTTCGACAGCGGCGGAGGCGGCGGTGATCGCCGTTACCGTGACGACCCTGCTAGCAACGGTGGCCGCCGCAACTGGTAAACTCGGTGCAGTGAGTGAGAAGGTTGGGAAGACGACAATAAATAGCAACTTTATCCTGTGGCTTGTAGTCGCTCATGATAAGGCGAGTGAGATAACTTCCAAATACACTTTTTCCCATCCAGGAATGGCATATTATTTCATGTGGACCACATGGCGTAGTTCATTTAAGTACGATTCCGTCGCCTGCATTTTGGTCGCAGACACGGACATCAGCATGGCGGCGGGGCTGACGAATGCGGACTTCGCGCGCATCTTCCAGAAGGCGGCGGCGACGCAAGAGACGCCAGAGGGAGAGACTGATGATATTAGCGCACCTAAGGCTGAGGCCGTGAACCCCATGCAACGCGCTGCGATGCGGCGGCGTGCCATGCAGAGCGGAATGCCCACAGAGGAAGAAGAGGACAATGAGCCGCGCATGGGTCTGGGAGGCAGCGCCCATGCGACCACACGGCCAAATTTTGCACATCAGAGCTTTGTGCGTGCCCACGAGGGAATGGAAGGCACAAAAGAGGACTCTGCTCCTCCTCCGCCGCCGCGCGAACCGCTTTCGAACGTCAAGCCCACGTTTGCCTGGGAGAAGCACTCCAAGGCCTTTGGCAGCAAGTTCCTGGCCAAACTGGGGTTCAAGGGCCGTCTCGGCAAGGAAGAGAATGGTGTGTCGACTACGATTGAAGTTGTGCAGCGACCAGCGCAGATGGGCATCGGCTTTGGCAACTTCACGGAGGCCACTGCGCTGAAGAACAACCGCAAGCTGCAGAAGGAGTGGAAGGGCGAGACCTTTGACGAGGAGGAAGACCAGAAGCAGCGCAAGCGTGAGCGCGAAGCACTGGAAGAAGACGACTCGCTTTGGCGGAAGCGCAAGGCGCCGACTGGCGGGAAGACCTACAAGCGCGCGGCGGATGTGACCCAGGAAGCGCGCAGCAAAGCCTCCAACAAGGAAGTGATTCTGGATATGCGCGGCCCGGATGTCCGTGTACTTTCCAACGTAACCGATGCGTACGACGTTGATCCATCCAAACTGGAAGCTGCCAAGCCAAAGCTGGGCGACGAGCTGATCTACAATGTGCGCATGGTCGTGAATCTTGCGCATGGCCATATCTGTGACTTGACACAGCAGATTGCGACCGACGACGAGACGCTTACCAGCATGAGGAAGGAAGCTAAAATGATTCAGAACCAAGTGGAAATGGACGCGCTTCGCCTGATGAAGGTTGACAAAATGATGAGCAAATCTGTGAAACTGGAGGCCGCCGCGAAAGCCTCAAGGGAGAGCCATGATGTCGGCGGAGTGCTGACAAGTTTGCGTGACATTCGACTGGAATTCCCGCAAGAGTTTGAATTTTACAACATGTACCAACTGGTGGCGTCGCTCTGCATTCCGACACTGAAGTCCTTGCTTGTTGCTTCGGATCTCTTGGATGAATTGCAGAGCACTGACGTGGTCCAGCAGTACCGACTGATCCAGATTTTCCTCATGGATTTGCCGGATGCAAGCAAGAACGCGCCAGACAGCAGCCCTGTGAGCGTCTTTCAGTTCATCCGCGAGAAAAAACCTGCAGTGGGAGATGAACTGTACAACTACGTGCTTGAGGAAACGCTTTGGCCAGCAATGGTGCAATGCATCAATGTGCAGTGGAATGTGACGAGTGAAGCTGCCGACGCAGTTGCCTTGTTTCGTAAGTTCAAGCCGCATCTCTCGAGTGATTTCGAACATGCATGGCTGGCGCGTCTGATTCTCCCCCGATTAAAAAAAGAGTGCCATCGATGGGACCCCCAGAACCAAGAAAGTCTGATTCATGATTGGCTTCTTCCGTGGGCTCCAATCCTTGGCGAAGATATGGATTCATTGTACCCAGAGATCCGCTTGGCACTCGCAAACGCTTTGAACCAATGGCACCCGTCCGATCTGTCTGTATGCACTCTGGTTGCCCCGTGGAGATCCATGTGGGGGGAACACGACTACGCCAAGTTCACCCATCGATATGTTATTCGAAAGCTAATCAGGTGTCTGCATCGTGAGTTTGAAGTGAACCCGCGCAACCAGTCGTTGGCAGCACTAACGTGGGTGTTGGCATGGAAGGAGCATCTTCCAGAACGGCAGTTTATTGCGCTCTTTGAAGGCGAGTTCTTCCCGAAATGGCTCAAGGCTCTTCGACAGTGGGTCTGCGCATCACCCAGTCTTGGTGAATTGGAGAAGTGGTATAGTGGATGGAAGCTGTATTTTGAGAAGCACCAATTGGCCAACCACCAGCGGTTTGTTGTCCACTTCCACGGCGCTCTGGTCCTTCTCCAAGCGGCTGCAAGTGGGTATGCATTAGAGCGTGACGTGTACCTGGAAACCGTACCCGAATTGTGCAAGATGGCTGCAAAGAACTATCAAGAGGCGCTAGTGAAAGCAAAAGAAAGCGATATTAACGGCGAAGATGGAAGCAGCACATCGGACGATGAAGTGAGCGCTCGGAAGACGCCGAGAAAACGCAAGGTAACCTCAAGCAACGCCGTCGGTCTCAAGGACGTGATTGAAAGCATGGCTATTGCCAACAACCTCACGTTCATGCCCAAGGGATTACATGATGGCCAGCAGGTGTATCTGTTTGGCAAGCACCACATTCTGATCGAACAAGGTGTAGTGTTTGTGGAGGAGCCCAAAGGCATGTTCAAGCCTGTAGATATTGAACAACTCCTGTAAAGAAACACGGAAAAGCATTCTTTGCCATGATAATCATCAAACAGATCAGTGTGACCCGTATGCGGTCAAAATCAACCCATCCTCAATTTCGTACTTAGTCGAATGAATACGCTGCCTCAGCCAACGGCAAGGAGCTCCAGTTGAAGACATGGCGAGCAAGGTCCGGGACCGGCTGAAGGAGCTCGAGGTCTTCCTGGAGAACGCGCGGGCAGTGGAGAATGTGGACGAGACCGTGGAGCATCTAGAGCGCGATTTGGCGGAGGCCATGGTGCGCTCGCGTGCGGAGGCACAGCAGTGCACGATCTTGCTCTTCCAGAGCACGGATCCGCCAAGTCTGCTCGCCTTTCTCGACGCGAGTGCGCGCCTAAATGAGGACGCGCGCAAGCGAGAGATCGGCCAAGCGCGAGACAAGGTCCTCCAACTACTTCGGGCGTTCGTAGAAACCTACAGCAAACATGCAGCAGTGAACCGCAAGCAGATCGCAGCGCTCGTTCGACGGACCCAAGCGATTGCGCGCGCAGATCCATCAAACAAAGTCAAGTCCGCTGCTCTGCTGGTGAGCTCAGCGCCTTAGCCAGCACATCGATGATCGATTGTGTGTTGTTGATGTATCCATTGTTGTATGTGATACACAGGTGGTAATTAGTGCACTCAAGCACGCCGGTGCTCTGGTCACAGCTGACGATATGGAGCCTGCCAGCTATGCTGACAAGTTGTTCTACGATCTCAAGTTCAGCAAGGCGACACAGACTGCAAAAGTAAGTGTCTGTAGCATGAATTCGCTGCAAGCAAACCGTCCTGACCGCCAGTTTGTCTTTCGTAGGGAATGATGCTGGAGGTGCTTGGTCACTTGGTGTTCAGATTTCCTCAAGAGTGCGAGCCGCTGGCAAGCACCTTGCTTGTGTGGATTGAGGACGGCCTTGAGCGCCAATTCTCTTCGGCCAATCCTGAGACTCTACTCGTTAAGGGTTTGCTATTTGCGCTGGCGCGACTGGTCACGTTTGACCCAGATCGATATAAGCAGGATGAGACAAAACGCCGAAGGATCTATGGGTACGAAGAGAATTTCTGTATCTGTTCTGTGCATTTTGTTTGACCGATTCTTTGCATTTTGCAGCTATCTGAGCACTGTGATGGCAACTACGATGGAGGGCAATCTGACTCGGTACAATGTCACCAAGTCCGCTTTGCTGTTTCTAACGGATCACTGCGGAAGCTTCCAGGAAGAAATTGGAGTGAATGGATACACCTGGTTTACATACATGAAGTATTGTTGCATAAGCGAAAACAAGAGCGTAAGTACAAGAGCATGATTGGCTGTGTGAGTAATGATCACGGAGCCGTGGAACTAATATCGTTTGCTTGCTACTACAGATCAAAGAAGGCGGCGCTATCAATTGTGCGGATGCTGTTTTCCACGTACTTGGAACGTATCTTGTCGAAAAAATTGAGCCCGATCGCAAAAAGACCACAACCAAGATTCTCAAAGACACTTTGCCGATACTGAATGACTCTGACGCCGACAATTCGGTTCTAGGATTTGCACTTTTGTGTCTGGGACGTCTTGTACGTGCAATCCAGTCCCATCTCGGAGTTAACGCGAAGTTGAAGATTGAAGAAAAGCTGCGAAAGTTCGGCGATAACATACTGGCTCTAAACGAAAAGTCGACCGCAATGAGATGGCTGCTTGCCTCAAATTTTATCCGATGCTTGGGATACTTCATTCAAGAAGTACGTGTGATATCCTTTGATGTTGATACTGAAACAAAACTCATGATGATTGTACTCTTTAGACGGACAGTGTAGTTGACGATGAATACGTGGCTTTTATTGGTGATCTGGTATGCCACATTATGAACGCTTATCCGCAGTGCCTGTGGAAATCCAAGTTCATGGTGCACAAAAACATTTTGCTGGTATTTCGGGCTATCATGAAATGCTCTCCGACGCACTCACTTATTGAGCGGTTCATCTCGCACACACTGCTTTTGACAATTTCCAATATCACTCATGTGGAGGATGCGGTAAGCCTCACAAAAGCTTAAAGCATTGATTTTCTTTATCTATTGAACTTGCACTCATTCGTGATTCTTCTGACCCGTAGGTTGTACTGTATCATCCAGAAACGGGAAATATCGAAACAAAGCTGCTGTATGAATATGAAAACTTCTGGGTGGCAATGCTAGCTGGCAGTTGGATCCCAAATATTTCTCGAACAAAAACGTCTGAGCAGGTGAAGAGTCTCGCAGATAATGACAAGGCCTCATCTCTTCGAGCTACTCTTTTTGACTGCATGATGGAAAACATTATTCAAGTCATCGAGCGACTGGACCTTGCGTACCAATACGAACTCGAGTCGGATATTTTTGGTCAAGATTCAGTTGGGTATCGAGTAAGTGACTATGAATATTGGTAGCGTGGACGAGTCAGCCTAATATTTTTTGTTTTACATAGCCAAATAATGCACGTGACCACTCCATTTTACTCAATCTGACTGAATTTTTTGAACGTGTCATCCCAAGATTACCAAAAACGTATTTGACACCATGGGTAAGTTTTTGTGCGTTTGATTGGAATGTTTTAAACCAGACCACTAACATAGCTTTAGATACCTGTCTTTTTGACCAGAATTGCTTACTGGTCCGACCGGCTTCCTTTAGTATCAAGCTTTTATCACATTGGAAAAATTGTGGCTGCTGTTGCAGATGAATTGGGCTACTTCAAAAACTCTCTTATAGATGAATGCGTATCTGACAGCATCTTTGCGAAGGAAGACTACGCTGATTTTGTGCACCGAACCTGCAATCAACTACAACTTTATAAAGACGAGCTATTGGTTGCTTGCGCTGGATTTGTTTTGTCGACGCCATTGATGCTGATCAAGATCGAATGGACCATTCCCGCCCTTGTTGCTGCCTTATCAATAGGCAAATCCTATCTTCCAGCAGCGGATATAGCCGTTACTGCATTGGAACGATGGCAAAGTGCCAATATACGTGGGCTGAATGCGGTTCTCGACCAAGTCACACCGTATTTAGGACCGTACCTTGATCAAGCTGACGCGGACAACAAGGACACCGCGCTTACAAAGGCAGTGACTGAAGATTCTACTTTAGTTGAGGCGCGCGATATTTCAGAATTCGCAGCTGTTCAACGCCGAATAATTCTGTTTTTAGGCAGAATTGGTGGACAAGCCGCGTTTTTGATCAGCAAATCGATATCAGCTGGTACCGACACCACGTGCATGAATGTCACGCAAACACAGCTTTTGCGAATGCCAATGAATCTAAGTGATCTTCCAGTTGAGTTGCCTCTAGATCCTCTGATTGTGCATCTTGGAACGTTGGCAGCTCAGAGCACAGATCGGCAGATCAAGGCAGCGGCTAGTGAGTCATATCATGCCCTAATATGTTATCTTTGTGGACGAACGGCTACGAATCCTCACACAAATGGAACGAAATCCGCGTATCATGTTATATGGAAGCGAGAACTGCCGAGTGTGATTATGCTTGCGACTGATCCAGAAAGAATTTGTCGGGGTCTTTTTGAACCACTTCTATTTCAACTTGCTCGTTGGTTTTGCAAAAATGCTGATGCATATCCATATGAGTACTCATTGTTCTTGGATCAGTTGGTCACTAGCCTCTCTGATACCGGGAGTGCTAAACGGGATTTGTCCGGCAAATGCCTTTCAATTTTTCTTGTGTCATCACTTGAAAAGCAAGATCACTTCGTCAACGCAGACGGAATTTTTGAAAGGTTATTTTCTTTGTGCCACCATCCAGGGAATTTTCAAAGAGCTGGTGCTGCAGCGACAATGTGTCATTTCTTGCGCTCTCTGCGCTCTGACGACAGCGCTGTCATAGCATCTTATGCTCTACGATGTATCAAGAATCTGTTGTATTCGTTGCAGCTGTGCCATCTGGATGAGGAGAAAAGTGGTGGTGCTGCAAAAATTGGGAAAGATATGATCTTGAAAGCAATTGCAAAGCTGCAACGAGCTATTTTACGGGCACCTCATTTGTTTTCAAGCAAAAAAAAGGCCCCCAATAGTCAAGATTTGACACTGGAAGCATTTACCAGATGGCTATTTTTTCAAGTCGCCTCCACAGCACGCATATATCGAGAAGCGTGTCGAAGTTTATTTATTACATTTTCGGCGATTGTGAATGAAAATTCATGCAAGCAATGGCTTCTTACCGCTCTTAATGAAGACCAATCCTTAGATGTTAGCAATGTTCTTGCTCCAATAAAGTCTTTGGCTCGAGTATTTGTGTCAAGTGATCTGGACAGTGAACGATATGAGGAATTTATTGATTGGGCAGAACAGGTATGTGCCTCGTTAGAATGCTACTCGTGGTGCTCTGAGATTCTCGGCGAAGAATCAAAACATGTTCTTTTGAAAACTGTGACTATTACGGCAAAGCGAAAAGCAAAACCATCAAATATTGGGGACGACTTCATCGGAACACACACAATTTCTTGGGCTGTGATGAACTTTTTAAAACTGGAGTATCCCAGGCACTTATTTGGATCAGGTGGTGACGAATGCATGCGGCGTAAGGAAGTGACCAAATCGTACTTTTCAGTATTAAGCTGCCTCAGTCGTATTATAGAAAAAGCACTAAGCGCAAAGAACCGCTTGATGATGGAATTAGTGAATGTTAATGATCAAGTGGTAGTAGATGCGTTTTCAAACCGACTCGTTGATTTTTTGATGGACCCCAATGCAAATGAGCTCAGAGTAAATCCAAGCGTTTTGGAAGATGTTCAACGCTTTTGTACATACGTTATTGAAAATAATGTTGCCCTAGTCGAAGCATTGACTACGCACGCGAAGGCTAAATTTCATGCTCTCTCGTCTTCCGGTGACTCGATATGGAAATCGTCGCATGTACTTCCGATTGTCATGTTTTTTAACAAGGTGCAAAGTGAAGCTTTGATGTGTAGAGCGATATTCTTGTCTATTAACGAGATCTTTGTGTGTAGATTCGATTTAACATTCTCGATGAAACCAGCTCTCAACACTACGGAGATGTGTGTGCGTTGTTTGCAAGAAACTTGATTAAACAAGAATCAAAATCACCTCAGGCTCGCCAAATGGCAGTCCAAGCGCTTAAGGTACGATAACGAAAACATTTTTTTCTGTAGAGTTTGAGCTAAACTTTCATTGTTTAGGCTGCATGCATCTGTGGATGGGATATCACTTCTATTTTTGAGGATGATGATGCAAGACGAGTTTTTGCTTGCATCTATACCGACATCATCAGCTTTTTACCGAGCATTTGTGTGTGGAAGCAATGTTCGAGCAGTCTGCTTTCGAAATCAACAGCTAACGTTCAAGTACTCACAGTATTGGTTTCCGCTCTTCGTCAAGTGGCTGCTTTGAGGGTGTTGAAACCTGAATCAGACCAATGGGATGGGCTCGTGAAAACCATGCTTCCAAGCTTCAAGCAAATCATTCAAAGCGTAAGTGTTTATAAGTCCAGCACTCAGCGCCAAAGATTGATTGTCGATCTGCTTCGCCAAATGGTATATATTTTTTCCCGTTGCACTGAAGGTTTGATTGACATGTTACACCTTGGCCCCCTACCTGATGTTCAAGGTGTGCTTTTGGAAATGCTTAAATATCGTGGTATGAGTTATTTAGTCAAGGCTGAAATACTGGATGTGCTTGCAATGCTGGGTCCTAGATCTGTGTCTATGGCACATCAGGAAAACGAGAGCAAACCGATACTAGAAGCGCTACAAGCGTTTTTGATCGAAGAATTTCCAATTACGTCAACTGACGTCAACCCTGGCACAAAAGATTTCGCCGTTTTTCGGCTTTTATTTTGCAAGCTCTTGGCTGTGATCGAATGCAGCCACTCAATATTGTACCTGCAGATCCTTTATCCATGTTTGAAAGAAGGCGAATCTCACGTGTTTGTAAGAGAGATTAAGCTCACTCTTTCGATGTTCGCGGAAGAGATCTTACGGGATTGCAAACGTCACGATGCTGAATCTACTCCCCAGAAAGGAATTCTAGTACTAATGGAGCTAGCCGATATCGTATTGGATATATCAGTAAACATTGCAACCCGAACGTTGCTCCTTGAATATGTTTTTACACCCTTGATCGAGCAACTGGAATATTCAAACGTCAAATCGCTGTACTTATCTCCGTTTCAATCGGACAAAGCGACTTTAATTGGGAAACTTGCGGCAATAATCTCAAGCTCTGGAGACGTCGTTAGCAGTGCGTCAATCTTCACTTGCGGTGTAGCATTTTCTCTCGTAGAAAAAGCGTTCCGGCTAATTGATCCGGAGTTCATTCGAACCGACATTAACAACGCGTATCTGGGCCATCAGAATGGTAAAGGGCGAGAGTTTACCATGCTAATATGCAAGTGCGCTAGCAAAGTGGTGACGAAGGCATACGATCAAGTCGATGACGGAATACGATTCGCTTGCTGTGAGGCGTATAATTGTTTATTGATTGCAGTGGCGCGTACTCAGAAACAAGAAAAGTTTTTCGATCAAATTCTATTCCAAGAATCGATATGGACAAATCTGGTGGATTCGTCTACACAATTCAATCTCCAAGCTGAAACCAAACTTTTTCAAAAAGTACCGCTGTCATCTCTTTCAATAACAACATTGGAATCTCGCCAAGGTCGGCATGACCCTTTGACGAATCAAGCAGGATCTTTTGCTTTGGATTTTTTCACGGGCAGCAGTTTGAGCCAACAGGAAACGTATATGGTCAATACTTCTACATCTTCTGTGTGCGCAGAACAAGCGGCATACGAGTCGCTGTTTGCAAACAAAGAAATTGAGTTGGATTCAATAAATGAGCACAAGTGCATGATTCCCCTACTGCGTGTTCTTTTACAAATTGAAGCGGATTTCAGCAGTGGGTGGAGCAAGACGGACATGCCTGGCTGGATGAAAAAAGTCTTCAATGTTGTGACGAATAGCAGCACTGACCTCAATATTCGGCTATTTTTGGTTAGGGTAGTACTGAATCTCCCAAACATCTTTCACCCGTATGGCACTCAATGGATCCCTCAAGTTATGGACACCTTGCTCGAAGAAAATGCGGCATCTACTCGACTAAATAGCGAGTTTCATTATTTGGTTCGTGATTGCTGTCATTTGTTGCTTGGAATCTGGAGTGATGTACCAGCAGATCAAATGAAGTTACCTGCCAGCCGTTTTCTGAATAAATTGATTGGACTCTCTCCGCACAATAACAAAGCAATCATGCAAGACAATATTTTGCTTGTTCACCAGCTTATCCTTTTGTGGACCGAAAAAGTACAAGTCGACGTTGACCTACTGAAGAATTTACTGTATTCAAATCCAGATAGCCCTCGAATGGAAGAATCAGAGCGTTTTGTTGGCCTCCAAATTATCAGCACAATGCTAAGTGTTGGACTGACAAGCAACATCGTTTCATATCGCTATTCCGCGGACGATCGCACTTTGGCTAACGGAGTACTGGATTGCTTGAAGCACAAAAAGGGATACGTTTATGAAGTAGCAGCAGAAGTCGGAGGGCTCTACCTACGCTCATTGGTCTCCGAGGAAAACAATTTTCGTGAAAAGATTGCAAGCATTATATTTGACGCTTATAACGACGAAGATTTCGCTAAATTCTTGACCTTACTGCGCAATGTTAGTGCACATTACCCAGATTTTGTGAATGACGACATTTTGCATCGAGTGGCGTACGTGCTACCAAAAGTTATAGTAATGGATAAGTGGTCATTACTCGCTGTTGAGATATTGAATTTTGCTACAGAGAATTCGGAAATATCTCACCAACTTTTTACTCACGTGCTGCCAACGCTTGAACGACTTCTATCACATCGCCATGTTGGCGTGCAATACGTTGTACTCCAGATGCTATCTAAGCTTATTGGTTTCTTGGATCAAGCACAAATGAGTCGATTATGCAAGAGACCAAGCAATGAAGCGTTTGGATTTCTGGATATTTTCGTTTCGCACGACGATTCGAATTGTCGTAAAATCTTTTACCAAATTGCAGCTCTGATTTATCGAAATGATGCTAACTCACAAACCAAAGATGCGGTGCGTTGTGCACTTCTGCATGGATTCTCAGACTCGGATTCGAAAGTGCGGGATGAAGTTTTCGGTTTTTGGAGTGACTCAAAGCTGCTTTCATCTGGATGTCGCAGCCGACTGGTTGACTTGTTTGAGTCGTTTTACACCCCAGAAGTTGCAGAAAAATGGCTACTTTATTCAACAAATATGATTATCGGTATGGCAAGAGAAGACAACTCATTTGATTCTCCTCTTTTTGAGAATCCTCTTTGTGACGAAATTTTTGTCGAAGCAACAATCGACTCGACCTGGCAAGGAACAAATCAGTCGATGACACCGATGTTCTCTATTGAAGCCGAAAAGTTCAATGATATTGCAGCAGAGCGATTATCAAGTCTGGAAGGTGATTCTCTTTATTCATTTTCTTATCGACCAGATAGCAGCTTTCTGCAGTCACAACTCGTGTCGTCAACGTTGCGTAAGTTTTCCTTGTTGTATACTTGCCATTTTTGTTTAAGCTTATGTAACTCACCAAGATGTAATTTTTACAGAATTACAAAACGCAAATGAACTTAACAACATGTCATCTCAGGGCAACGATGGAAACCAAAAGCTGAAAAGAGGCAGACGATTTATGAAGCGTACCTCAGATGTCGGTGGTACTAAGAATCTCTCCAAAATTCGGGGAAAGTCGGACAAAAATTATTTTCAAGAGCAGCACGCACTGCTGAAGAAAAACCAAGAAGCTATTCTGCATCGGCAGAGACGGGCGAGAAAAGAGCAAGTTTCAATGAGGCGAAAATATCGTGCTGGTGAGGTTCCAGACATTCAGATCAAGTTGCGTGATATTATTGAGCCATTAATTCTACTGTGCCAGTGCCACACACCAACATCAAGCCTGGTTTTCTCAGTGGTGTTTCCGTCCATTGTTGAAAGCAAAACGTTTGGGGACAACACAACTTCATCTACCAAGTCTCTTGGAGAACATATCGAGCACTCACTTGCGCTGTCGAAAAATTCACCTACATTTGTTGACGGGATTCATCGTGCTCTATATGGAAGCGTTACGAGAAATCCTAGGCTCATAAATCGTGTAAGGGTATCGCCGAAAACCATTGGCGATTCTAGTCTTTCAAGTGGATGCTTTCATTCAGGTGAACTGCTTTTGGAAGAAATTCTGAACATTGGCATGGAAACCGTCACTTCAAAGCAGACGCCTCCAGATGATTTCACAATTGAGTGCTGGGATCAGCTTTCTAAAATTTTAGCATCTGTACAGAAAAATGATTTCTTGACCGCACTTTCGGTAAGCTGTTGCACAATCGAGGAATCCAGAGCTGCAGTTGAATTTCAACTTTCAGGAGACCTCCCGGCTGCGATATCATCATACAAGAGAGCTCAAGACATTTTGGAAACACAATTGGAGCTCGATGGGAACGACGAGTGCCTAGCAGCCCGATATGAGGCACATCGATGCTTCTGGCAAAGAATGAACTGCCTTGAACGATTGAATCACTGGGAAAAACTTCAGGAAGAGTTGGTTACTGAAGAAAACGAGCGAGATAATTTTATCTGGAAGCAGGAATCACCATACTTGGAGCAAGGGTTTGGCCATTGCGCTAGATCATACATTGGTCTTATTGAGAAGAAAATGCTAGCGAATGAAGATTCTAGCGCATACGTCGACGAATTACACCAGTTAACTAGCAGCGCCACAAATAATGCGGTGACATGGCAGTCTATCAAGGCGAAATTCAGTGCAGAACTAAGTATGGGCGCACTGATTGAAGAAAACCTTAATCAAGCTCGTTTCCTTATCGAAGACTTTTACGCTGACTTTTGCGTTCGATGGAGAAACACTAGTCGCCTGGCAAAAATAACCCGCCTCGAGCTTATGCAATCTTTATCAACTGCAGTAGAGCTTGATGAAATGCTTGCTCTGCTACGTACAAATTCATCTGACAGGTCAAATGCAGAGCAAGAATCGAGCTACGTGGATTTTATCAACAAATGGACAGCAACAACTCCTCTTGAAGGAAAAGGAGGGCCGAACATTTGGTCACAATTTGCAATGGTACAGAAAGTTGTTGGAATGGAGCTGTTGAAAAAAGGTCGTGATGATGGATTTCTTTCCGATACATCGAAGAACATTTTCTTGCAAGATTTATCGCAAGTGATGCTGAAATATGCCAAAGCAGCTGTTTCAAGTGACTTATTGGCTCTAGCATCAAAGTATTTGAAAGATTACCGGGAACTGTGCAATGAACACAGTCTACCAAAAGTGAGCATATTAATGATCGAAGTTTTTGTTTCCCACGTTTTAAAGCTCGTGGAGCGGCAAGAACAAAACTCTGGTTTTTCATCAAAGCGTACTGATTCTATTAGTGTGCTTACACGATATTACCAAACTTCGACCCGAATGTTCGACAATGACGATATTTTGGAGCTGATGGAAAGTTTACCCGCTGAGGATAAAGTCACGCTAGGCTGCCTTGAAGCCCAAACGTTTGCCAAAGCGGCAGATTTTTACATGGCGGCTCAGCTGGACAAATCTCAAACCGAAGAGTATTTTTCAAGAGCATTGGATGTCTTCCAGCGGTCGTGTAAAATTCCCTGTACGAGAGGAGACTCAACTCAATCATTGGTGCAATGCCGCCTGGCGTTAGTGGAGTTTTTGACTGATCTCGTTTCTGGCGACAAGAAAAATGAGTGGGAGAAGCTCATGAAAAGGGAGGATATCGTCATGATGATGGCTGAAAACGTTCTCGGTGGAATGGCGTCCTGTGATCAAGAGTGCTCGAATTATTTTCCACAGCTTTGTGAGCTTATCGCTCCATACCCTAAAGTTGTAGCGCGTTTTGAAGAATACCTGTTCAGTAATGTTCCAACGTGGACGTGTTTACGTTGGTCAGCACAGCTATTAGCGCTTGTAAATGGACCATTGAGTAGCACGATCATTTCAATTTTGGAGCGGGTATGTGCCACATAATTGCGACAATGATGGTTGGTGCGGTATTAACTGATATTGCTTGTTGTAGATCGCAGAAAAATATCCAGCGGCTTTATTTTATGATTTGAAAGTTACGCTCGCAACTTCGGCCAGGACGAAATCCAAACTCAGTCGGGTTGAGGCTTTAGTCTCGAGCCCTGTGATGGAAAAGTTTGTCGATGCTTTGCGATTGTATGTTTCATTCTGTACTGGCTTTATATTATCAATACGGTCGTCTAATTTCTCATACTTGTGTTCACTTTGTTGCAGAATTCACCACCCTGAGTTGCGATTAAAAGAAGGCTTGCGTGAAGTGGCAAAGCTAATTCAAGATGGAGATACTACGCATGCTAATGAGCGAGCGGCGGAAGTTTGGAACGACTGCTTTATATTGGATCGTGCTTCCCTTGGAGGGCAAATTGGTCGATACAATCGCGATTGGGCCAGGAAAACAAAAAAAGACTTGGAGCGCATTATGGGGAAAAATGGCTCAAACGTGACTGCGAAAACAATAGCCGCAGCTAGAGAGTGGATTTCCAATCATTTCAGTGTCACGCCAGGAAAATATGGAATATCGAAGGACATGAATGCGCGATTGGGAGATTTCGCTGAATGGCTTGAAGAATTTGATCACTCTAAATTTCGTCTGGAGCTTCCTGGGCAGTACTCGACATGTGCGATTGCTTTCCTGTAATGTTTTTTTAATTGTTGTCGGATCATTAATGTCTAACGATTCGTTTTGTTTGTAGACTGGGGAAAACCGAATCCTTCTTCCCATGTGAGCATTTTAAGTTTCCATTCCATCCTGGGAGTGTTGGCGTCCAAGCAACTCCCAAAGAGAATCACATTGCGTTGTAGTGATGAGCAAGACTACACTTTTCTTGTCAAAGGAGGGGAAGACTTGCGGCTTGATCAACGTATTGAGCAACTGTTTGATCAGATGAACCATATACTGAACGCGCACCCACGTTGCCAAGACCGAAATTTATCGACGCGAACGTACAAGGTGATTCCAATGACCCAGGAGATTGGTATAATCGAGTGGCTGAACAATACGGCTACGCTGAAGGGTGTCATTGAAAGTCAGTTGCAGAAAGATGATCGATGCGCTGACCTGTCGAGCAACAAACACCAGAAACTCCAGCTATTCACCACAACTGCTGCAAAGATGTACGAAGCATTTCTTATGAAGCAACGCGGGGCGAGCTTCGGTGCCAAGGTCGCTGCGCCGTCGACGAATGATGTTGTCAAAAATTTCAAGCAAGTGCAAGATCTTATTCCTGGAGATCTTTTGCGGCGCCAATTGATAGGCTCTGGCTCAGATTTTGAGGCCTTTCTTGTGGTTCGCGATCACTTCGTAACATCATTGGCTGTATTTAGCGCATGCTCGTATGTGCTTGGTATTGGCGATCGACATTTGGACAACTTTTTGCTGGATCAGAAAACCGGGAAAGTGATTGGGATCGATTTCGGTGTCAGCTTTGGTGCAGGCGCAAGTATTCTGCCCGTCCCTGAGTTGATCCCATTCCGGTTCACGCGTCAGATGGAATACGTCTGCCACCCATACGATGGATCGAACTTACTGGTTCAAGACATGCAGCTAGTGTTTGACGCCTTGCGGCAAAAGAAGCAAGTGATCACCAGCGTCATGAATGTGTTCCTGCACGAGCCGCTTCTGGATTGGCAACAGTCGACGACCATGCACACCAAAGAGATCTTGATGGATTCAGCTAATGATCAAGCAACATTGGAAAACACAGACGTTGAAATGGCTTCGGCCTCAATGGAAGAGACCAAGTCGTCTGGCAAGCGGCCTGCGCGCTCAAAAAAAGGCAAGGAACTAAGTCCCCAAGTCACGGCTACTCCAGCCTGGCTTCCTGATGTAAAGATCGCTATCGCTCGGCGTAAACTTGATGGGTTCTCCCCGCGCTTGCTTTTGAAGGAGGAACTGGCGCAGAACGTTCATATTGCAAGCCAATTGACCAAATTCCAATCTCTGATCGAGGAAGCAGGAGCTACAACCCACGTCGCGCAGGTACAACAATCGAGTGCGATGAGTTCAGTGGCGCAGGCTCAAGAACTGTTGGCACTGGCCCAGTCGGAGAATCTGCTGGGCCGAACATATCACGGGTGGATGCCGTGGCTGTAGGTGTATTATTTCGTTTAACGCGCAATCTTTTATCGCGTGCAAACCTTTTCCCTCCCTTGACGCTGCTCCCTTCCCCCAGCGCTCCTTAGGGTTTTCTTCCACCAGCTGACGCAGTCCGGAGCAGCTCTTGCTCCATTCCGCGGGTGAGCTGCCTAAGTCCAGAGCGTTCGGTCCAGTGGTCCACGAGATGCTCAGCGGCTCTTGACCAGAAACGCCGCGAGAGTTATATCGCATTCATAAGTCGAGTTCCTGCGAGGCAGCAGACGCGGTGAGAGCACACGCGTCGGGAGCCAAGATCACCCATTGTGCATGAGCTTGAAGCCAGTGGCGCTAGTCGAACTCAACCCATCGCAGTCCCCCCACAGCTGGGCTTCCGAATAGTAGCTTAACGTGCTTCCAATCAGCGGTCGTGAATAGCAATCCTCCTTCCCAGCGCCATGGGCTGTTGCGTGTCCTTGGTGCTTGCATGCTCATATTCCAAGGCAAGTGATGTAATGGCATGCAGCCCAAACTGTGGCATTAGCCGTCCAGCTGATCCGATGGCGGGCGACGGAAGTCATCTGCGATCTGATTGGTCGGCGGCGACACGCCTCCACCCAAGCGTCGCCAAGCAGCCGTCTGATTGGCTGGAAGCTAAATACTCACTGCACAAATGCGACAGGGTACGTACCGTACCCGCCCATCACTGGTCGCCCAACCAATATTAGTTTCGCAAAAACCGACGGTACTTGTCTTTCTTTTGGATCGGGCATTCTTTTCTTGGGCGTAACTGGCAAACTTGATTGCCTATTTAAAGAAGGTACAGTTAGATCCCTGTTGTCTCGAGCGCGTGCCACGACATCTTTTCATTGCGCAACTCAAATGCAACTGCAAGCTGAAGCTCAAACTCAAGCAGGTGGCAGTTCGCCCTTCAATTGATGTATTTCTGTCTCTCCATTGAGTCAGTCACGCGGTATGTCCATGGAGATCTTCTAAGATGCCGTGCAAACTCTATATCGACAGTAGGCGCTTGCCTGTGCGCTCGTTCAAGTAGTGCACTGAATGCAGTTGATGTCACTGGTCCCGGTTGCATGATGCGCTTTCGTCTCCCCTCTCCAATCGATGTCCAATCCCTTTCTGACTTCCTCATTTTCGTCCGCACATTTGCCATATTAAGTTTGCGCAGCATTTCTCCCCCCCGCCCAGTCCCCTATTACGCGTTCACTGGCCCCCGCCCTGCTCTTGCAGAGGCCACTTGCCAATTTGCGCGCACTTGCCCACATCTGGTTCCGGCGAGTCGACCAGCTACCTTCGCGCAACATTCGCAGCGGCATAGTGGCGAGCGCGTGACTGGGCTCCTCCCCACGCTTAGCAGATCCTTTGACGCAATGACGCAGCACGAGCTCACGCCGCTGGTGGAACCGGCAGCGAAGCGCCTCGTGCTGGAGCGCGTACCGGCCTGGCAGTTCTGGCGTACGACCTCCCGCTGGCACCGCTTCTTCCTGCTGATCCTCATGAGCCTCATCCCGTTCGGCGGCCACTTCGCCAAGGTACACCGCCTCTATTAACGCAACAGGATGCACGGATGCAGTGCGCTAATGCTGCCTGTCTTGCTGCCTCACAGAACAGCCTGTCGTCGCTGGAGCAGCTCATGCTGGACGATCCGACCTTCCCGATCTCCAACACCATGTACGGCGCGCTGATCTCGGCCGTGTCGGTGCCCAACATGTTCCTGCCGCTCATCGGCGGCCGTTTCCTGGACAAGAAGGGCCACCGCAGCATCATGCTGTTCCTGCTCTGGATCTGCGTGGGCCAGGCCATCTTCGCGCTCGGCATGCAGCTCAAGTGGTACTGGCTGGCGCTCTTCGGCCGCGTGTTCTTCGGCGTTGGCGAGGGCAGCGTGGTCGTCGGCTCGCGCGTGTTCATCGCCTACTGGTTCCGCAACCGCGAGCTGACGTTCGCCATGGGCGTGGCCGTGGCAGTCACCAACGTCTCTAAGATGCTGGCTAAGGCCACGGTCGCGCCCATCGCGCTGCACTTTGGCGGCTACGTGGAGTCGCTCTGGTACAGCTTCGGCATCTGCGTGTTCTCTGTGCTTGTGGGCAGTCTGGTCTGCTCGTACACCAAGCGTCTCAAGCGCATCGTCAAGCAGGCCGTGCGCACGGATGTGCCGCTGGAGAACGACCTGCTGTGGCTCAAAGGATACGCCGACAAGAAGCGCATCAAACGCCAGATGATGCTGCGCCAGACCTCCAGTGTGCACGGCGCAGAAGTCTCGTGCGAGTCCGTGCAGGAGTTCTCGCGCATCTTCTGGACCATCACGATCCTCCACGTGACGTTCATCAACGTGTTCCACCTCTTCCAGAACGTGTCCAGCAGCTTCCTGTACCAGACGTACGGCTACTCTCTGGTCAAGTCGGGCGTGGTCAGCAGTGTCTCGCACTCGTGCGTGGTGTTCGCGCCGCTAATTGGCCTCATGATCGACCAGTTTGGCGGCCGCATGTTCCTGATCGTGATCTCGTCCATCCTGTCCATCGTGGCCTACTCGTTCATGAACTTCACGCGGATCGACCCGATCGTCTCGATGCTCATCATCTCTATCTGCCTCTCCTTCACGCCGACGATCCTCATGGCTGCCATCCCCAACACGGTGCGCAAGAAGAGCTTCGGCGCCGCCTTTGGCATCGTGGAGATCACGGACGCGATCGGCTCGACGGCCGGCAATTTGGTCATTGGCTTTCTCCGTGACGAGACTGGCAGCTACGAAGCCGACATGCTATTGCTGCTCGGCATGGCTGTGGTGGCGCTTCTGCTGAGTCTGGTGCTCATCTACGAAGACCGTCAGAGTGGCTGGAAGCTGAGCGTCGCGACCACTCGGTCACGCACGGTGTCTGTGGATGATGAGGACCCAATGGCCAACTCGGTGCTCGCTCGCAAGCTCAACCAGCAGATCTCGGATGAAGACAGTAACGGCAGCTCGCCGCGATCGGAATCTGGAAGTGGCGTTGATGCAAGCTCTGCGCCTCCGCAAAGTGCGTCCCGCAAGCACGTTGCATACGCGGACCAGGTAGATGTCGTGTAAGTAGGTGAAGGAAGGCCCTTGCCAGTGGAGCAATTGACGCAACTAACTGATCCAGAGACAAGAATGCAGTGCACCAAGTTAGGCGAATCATGTGTGTAGTTAGTACGAACATTGTATTTAGAAGAACGACAAAGAAACAAAACGAAGAGACCGATATTGAAACAACTGAGAGTTTAGAGCACAAAGGGCGGATTGGCTGCTGCCAGCATGAGCTTCTGGTAGAGAACTGCAGCGGATGAGTACGCTGGAAGGTGTAAACGACTAGAGTGATCGCCAAGAACGACCACGACAGGGTAACTATCATCACCCTGATCCTGCGCTTCGTCGGTCGGTGCACAAATCTCCAGCTGGAAGGGTGACACACCGCTTGGAGGATTACTGAGAGAGGATGCTCCGAGGGGATCCATCTGATGCTGGCAAGCCATCCAACTCTCAAGTGTCTCAGAGCGCGAAGCCTTGGCGCCTGTCAGGTATTGGTGCATGGCACGCCGCTCGAGGTACGACAGCTCTTCTAGGATGACCCAGAACGAGTGGTGGAGCTCCGACTCACGATCGTAGATTGCGTGGCGCTGCAGCTCTGACAACAGCGAAAGATCCGTGTCGCAAAGACGACCACGAAGCGATGAGGCAGTCGAGAGCAACAGGCAGCGACTGGGTACGATTGACAGCAATCCCTTTCGAACTGAATGGAGCGCTAATCGGCGACAAAGACCGTCCGGATCGCCGCCGTCGGTTTGCCCGTCGCCGTCGGATTGAGGCTCACCCGAAACACATCCAATACGATTAGGCGGCTTCACAAGGTGATCCCACAGTGAATGCGAAATAAATTGCAATGGGAGTTTCACTCCACTCCGCCAGGCGATACCCAGGATCTGGCCAAACTGAAAATACCATTGCAGTACTTGAGCTGTGGTGAGTTCATTGGTCTTTAATGACAGCAGCCTCGTGTTCACGTCCAGCTCCACCGTCTTGTATGCAGCAGCGCAGTTGAGGCCTGCATTGCCATGGTCTTTGCTAGATACTTTTGAAGCCACGGGTATAAACAACGGAAACACTGGCGACTGGATTTCAGTCGTGACGCATTCCAATAGACGCAGATATTGCACATTCTGCGTTCGTTTTTGATGTTCATCCTGCGGTTCTTCAGTTCCGTCACTTGCATCAGCAATATTGGCTGGTGTATGGCTCTCATCGACTACGTCAAACGCTCGATAGATCGAAAACAGGTCAAACGGTGTCTCGTACGCTCTTCTCAATTGACTCGTATCACTAACTTGAACCAAATGCTCCGAAAGTTGAGCGAACAAGCACTGATGGCTTTGCTTCGTCATGGCCCATTTCTTAGTTGGCATTATTAATCGAGTCCGAGACTGATTCCAAAATGCTATCGGCTTGGACAGAGGTTGTTGGATGCGAATTCGTGGTAGATCCAATTCACCAGAACCCGCTTCAGAGGGTACTGAATCACTTGTTTTAGCAGTACAATCACTCATCAACCCCATTGTTGGAGTTGCTGATCTGCGCAACTCGGCATCAATCAGTTTTTCTTTTTGCGCTTGAAACAGATACCCTATTGAAAGTTGGCATAGCTGACTCAAATCCGACAGATCTGGCAATGCCCAGCCCGTAGACTCAAGAATTACTGCTATCTCTGTTGTAACTAAGGCAGCAACTGCAGGTCGGGACTTGTTTTCGGCGCTTGTTCTGTTGATTTTAGATTCATCACCTTCCTTGGGTTTTACGTAAGGCTTGATGGAGCCAAACGTATTCATCTCCGGCAAGATAAATTGAATAACCCGGAAGATGCATCGGTTGATGAAAAGCAAATATCCGATACGAGCAAGAAGCATTGATTCACGATCGTCCTGGGTACACTCCAGCCCATCAAACACAAACGCCAATACACTTGGATCTGAAATGTCGTCCTTGATATCTATGAAGTGGAGATAATGCGGATCAGGCAACGAGCGGGACACTGCCATAGCATCTAGCAGTTCAGTAACCTTTCGATCAAGTGTAACTGTATCAGTCGACAAGCTCATCCACTCGTCTTGGTTACGAGCAAAATCAGCACAATCCATGAATCGCTCAACTTGTTCACCATTCTCAACCATTGATTGAACTCCATTATCATGCATATCTAAAGGCATCTCGGCAATGGAGGTAATATTTTGTATGTGATTCCGATGCACCGGGAACTCGCTGCGATTTTCAAGCATTTCTCTGCAAGCAACCATATTCCACGAAGCGAACTCACGTTTACCATCATCGACTATCTCGTACCACAGCTCGTGATGATACTCCCCCAATATGATGCATTGGCCCATCTCAGTGAATATGGAGTCTCCATGCGCAAATCCATACTTTTCCGTCGTCGAAGGGCGAAGGTCGAGTGCAACAATGTTGCCAAGCTCAATCTCCCGGCAAACAATCTCTCTCCGGTTCCACTTTTGATAAACAGTGGATACCTTTTTGAATAGATAAAGCAATTTATCTTGGCTCTGACCTTTTCGAGTCAGGGCATCGCTATGAACGACCAGATCTTGTAACGCGTCGAGTATTGGTAAAGCACTCGCATTCTGAGACCGGTTTGCTTTACTTGATTCAGCTGTCGAATAACTCAACGATGGCGGAACCAATGTGATCTGATCATCTTTATTATACATGGACACAGCTGGATACCATCTGCAACTCGCCGTGGTTTTCCCGTTAAATTTGAGATTTGAAGCTGCAATCCCGAGGTTTTCTCCGTTGCGATTAAACGCTAACGTTTTCGCATCGCAATCCAAGGTCACTTGAATAATATCCCCCTGTTTAAAGATCTCTCCGTACGAATGAAGCTTCGTCTTGTTGTGCCAAACTGCTTTATTCGCCAGAAATCCGTATCCAAATGCGTCACTGCCTATGTAATTTTCAAGATTAGCGTCAGACGTGCAAACACCGATAAAGATGTTCTTGGACACGCAAGTGTCGATGCGCACGCTCCAAATATGGATGCCTTGATCGAACGACGCCTGTGTTCGCACTGTTCGCCATTTTTTATTCTGCAGATTCTTCACGGTTAAGTTTTGGTTGAGAATTATCAAATTCTTTGCAACGGCATTGGCGTCAAATTCGAACGGGGGAATCGCTGGGGTCTGGAGAAATACCTCCGCCTCATTAATCCCACGCATTTGTATTAATTCTTCGCCGGCAACATCAAGTGTAGTGGTCTCTATTGGGGCGAGACGTAGCAAATACCTTGTGTCAGGTGCGAGATTGCGAATCGCAAAAGAGCCTTTTGAAGGTAGAGAGTTGTTGTCTGGTGCCGCATTGCATACAATGTGAACATTTTTGTCTGCGATCCACTTACTGCTTAAATCAAAGCCAAACTGGCGCCTTGCTTCAAGTGAGAATAGTGGCTTATGATAAATATCCAAACTATCGCCTCTTTCGCTGGTAGCGACATCGCTGACGGCTATTTTGGCAGTTTCTCCAGCGGGTGGATGATAGCTCCAGCGGGCACTTGCGTGTGTTGACGAGAACTCTTCGATGTAAAACTGAAGGTGTGGTCGATCGGGCAGATAGTTTTCGCTTGGAGCACTGGGATTGAGTTGAACGAATATTAGGAGGCCAACCAACGCCCGAGTCAGGTCAGTGAAAAAGACAGAGCTTGATTTCTCTTTCTGAAATCGGGTAACAAACAGCTCCAAGAGATGATCTACCTGAGCAGCCTTAACAAATTTGCTGAGGGGCTCTGACAACCACTGTTCTTCCATATAGAAATTCTCAAAAGTCGACTCCGCAGCTGGGAGTAAATTGTCAGGTTTGTGAATCTGTATCAAACTCAAAATTCTTCTCATTGCGGTAAAAGCAGTGTACTTCCACGGTAAAAAATCATGCATTGTGCCCGCAGCAAGCGAAGCCAGCAACTGAAAGAAAGGTAAACTAAAGCACGAAGAGGAAGCAACCTTCATTGCGGCCTTGCAAGTCTCTCTTTCTTCTGGCAGCCGTGCCGATCGTATTTGAGTCTCAACGTGGGTCAGCAAGACTCCTAATATCCACTGTGTCCAAAGCGCATTCGACATTGTCAAAGATACGGATGCATTTGAGCTCTGGTAATTTCGTGGAGATGTTGCGTTCGAATAAGCTGACAAAATTTGTTGTTGAATTTCTCCAAAGAGTAATTCGAACAAAGGCATGTTTTTTTCAGATGTCTCCGTCGCATCCGAGGCATTGATCGATCGCTGTAGCTCTACGGATAACATCCCAAGAAATAGCTTCTGTAGCCTAACAGACTGCTCATTTGCAGACCGTTTGTCTAGATCGAGCATAGTGTTGACCACCATTTCATGGTTTTCGAGGCCAAGGAGGACTTTCACGAACCGCTTAAACCGAATCGCGTGTTCACTGTTTGATATCCATTTCAAACTGAACGTGTATGAGTTATTAAAGCCAGATGTATCTCCACTTGACATGAGCAATGAGAACATTATTTCACGCGCATATTGAACCGAGAGTATAACGCCAGCAGTTAACCACAGCGGAATAACCTCATTTGGTGCGAATTTCGCATGATTCATGACGTCATTAGCCGCTGGTTTATCATGAAAACAAATATAGTCGCCTGAGCAATCCAGTTGTCTGACAAACAGAGGTCTGGAACTGGCTTCTCTGAACGAGTAAACTTCTTGAGGCATCTTACTGGGCCACTGGTATGGTTGTTCTGCATAGAGAAAAGGATTCATATTTCCAACTTCGTGCTGGCTGGAAAGCAAAGCTTTGTGCTCTGCATAAGTCACTGGTAATATTCCCGTGGTACTGCTGAGCGAGTGCATGGTGCGATTGCGAGCCTGACTTTCTGTGTGAGGGCGAAGATTTCTTATACTGTAAGCGTGCTGGTCTTCTGCGTAGCTATTGTGATGCACCTGGAATGGCAACGTGTGGGATGCAGTTCGAAGAGCTAAATCGTCTGCTGATCTAGTTGCTCGATCGCCAAATTGAAGCATCATCATATCCAGGATAGATGAAGCCACACTACAAGTACCCCGTTGGTCCTCGCTAACACTTTGTGAAGAAATGGACATTGTTGGAGCGGCAGCAGCAGCAACGGCTGTAGCGTCTTTTTCCATTTGCTCTAGGATCCAACTGATTGCGCCACTGTCGTTGATGGATAAATCTGTTTCAGTTGCACACCGAACTGCCCATTCACGAGGGAATCCCAAATTAACGAGTCCATCCATTAAATCTGTTTGTCTCGCTGTGCTTTCGGCGTGTTGCTCGCCTTCGCTCCACAACTGTCGATTTGACCCATCTCGTGAGTCTTGGCGTTCAGTATTGATGTTATCCAATGGATTAATAATACCACCTTCAACACGAAATTGACAGACATCGGAATTGTTTGTAGCGTCATTACCTTCATCATCATCATCCTCAAAGGTTTCACTCACAGCGCAGCTGTCATCATCCAAATTTGTACATCCAGGATCACATAAGCTCGGCTTTGTAGATGCATTTTGAACTGCCAGAGCAACTGGTTGGATTGAGAATTGTTCATTCCCAAAGTCCAAAATAGGAAGATATCGAAAAGATAGATTTTCTTCCGCACCGCTCAGAGTATCACCACCAATAGTGGTTGCTGATCCTATATTGATCTCTGCCATGCGATCTGCATTTAAGGAGATCGCAGGACAGAGACTCGATGTTGCTTCCAACAGTAGGCCTGTAAATGCTACACCCAGGAAGCGTCCGTTTAGGAAGAAACTAATCTCCATGCGATCAGTGTCCAGTAGTACACCAACGACATCGTTGGCGCTCCAGCTTTCTCCATAATCGGAAGAATCCACGTGCCATTTCTTGCAGCGAAAGCCATCGAATGCCCAGCTGCTAGAATGATCACCAACGCCTTGGCCTTGGATCGAATCAGCAATAAAATCACAGTCTACGAAGCCAATTTGGAAAAGGCCATCTGTAACCAGCAAAACTTCATAGAACCATAGCCCTGTGTGGGCAGCAATCGCAGCGTTGGCTACTTTTACAGTCGGAAAATGAGAAATCCCTTTCACTTGCATATCGTGCAGTTCTACGTCTCCACTTACGACTGCAAGGGGGGATTTTATGGAGAAATCTTGAGTATCTCGCCACGTCGTTCTGAGTATTCTATCACTTGACGTTGCTGTTTCCCAAAGCCTCCGTTGAAATACCTCCAGGTCTGAAATCGATACCATTTTCCCACCTTTGCTCTTGTCTCGCTGAATTAATGTTTTCATGTATGTACGGAGGCCCCGACGCTTCAATGCAACTTTACAGTCAGCACCAAGGCACGATTTTATTATATTCACAGAGGAGGTGGAAGCTAGCTCAAATAACTGGTCACAGAAGGTCGGATTTGTCATGCACAAGGTTTCAACCAATTCTTCGCGATCTTTTCTCTCGTGCATGTAAACCAGAAGAAGGCGTAACAAAGACGCTTTTAGCTGTAGTAGCATCACAGTTTGTATATCAACGTCATGAATATATTCAGGACCGTTGAGCTTCACGCTTTCTGACAGATCCTGGCGACTAGGAAGATGTAAGCCCAGGGCATTTCTCTGAGAATGAGAAAATAGTATGGTTATTAGCGATTGAATCGCCTTCGCTTGAAGTATTTCCGAACTGCTGGGTCTTCTCACCAGGTTGCACAGATTTTTGTTTCGTATTGTGCTTCCCGTTGACAATGTATTGGAGTATCCGGCCGTCAGGAACATGGTAACAACTAATGCCAGTGCTGTGTTGCTGTCAAATGGTGATATCATATCAGGTTTTGTCAGGTTGGCTGCAGCTAAACAAGCCATCTCAAACATTTCATTAATTTCATTGCACCACACTGGCGATGACCACATATCCTGAATAAGCTGCACACCACAAAATAGTCGAGTGGACTTTGTTTGCATGAGCAATTCTGGATTCGCATTCTCTTGAGATGATTCGATTGACACAGTATTTTTGTTGTTTGAGGGAACCAAGTGACCGGTGTTGTGAAAGAGAAAATTGTGCGTTTGCATCACTGAGTACAGCATTTCATTTTGTTTTGGCAGAGTTGGAAAACAACGACCACGTTCCCCTGGTATCATTTCGTTTAGCCTCATAAACAGCGAGCAGATATCAGTTCGTGATGTTGTTTTCCCGCTTTCGTTGCTTATGAGGGAACTAAATGGCTGAAAAATCAGTTTTGCCAGAGATTGAACTCGGATATTTGCGAGTTCGCTAGCATGAGGAAGCGTTTTCGTCAAGAGTTCCAGCAGATGTATTTGCCCAAAGCTATCTGGAGGGCACTCTTCTAGCACTTGATACAGCAAATGGATCCAACGAGCCGAAGTAATAGACGCAAGTTTAGGATTCTGAAGTGTATTGTCCCATTGTGCCAATCGAGATATAACACCCAGTAAATCCACAAAATCTTTTTCCAAAACATGATGGTTTTTCACTTGCAGTAACAAAGGCCCTTGTTTTGCTAAGAACTCAATATCGGTCTCGGTCATATCTGCACGAATGATCCATACATCATCTATAACAGCACTCAATGTCACCAACTGAGATCGCACCACGGATTGTGACATCAGAGGGGGTTCATCTTGGATGAGTGAGCATGCGTCGATGGCAGAATCCAGACCTCTATCAGCGGGACCCCCGACTACTAATCTAGGCCATTTGAACGAGTCAAGAGCAAAATCGAGGGACCCATTGTTCATCAGTTTTGAGTTGGTTTTTCCCCCATTCAGGTAGACGATTGGTGTGACATTGCGTTGCGACAAAACAACAGCAATATGAGCCCACTGACCACATGGTAAATGTGGTTCAATGTCGAATGCCGCCCATCCAGCTGACGAGTTTAAGGACACGCAGCTTCCGTCGTGGATGTTTCGAATCATGAGTCTTACTGTGGTCAATTGGCTTGTCTTGTGGTGATTGGTCAACACTACCAACGAGTAGTTATCATCAGTATTGTTCGGTGCACGTTCAGAGGATGTGTTGCTACTATAATCAAGCGCAAATATGACATTCCAAACAGCCAGTTCATTGATTTCCTGTTGTTCCTGGCAGCTACGAAGGGCAATAACGTCTTGTCCGCTGGTAGAACAGTCTAAACAGATCCAAAAGCTCAAAGTAAAATCAGATTCATGTTCTTGTGCGCACGACTCATTCCTGCTTCGAAATGTTTGTTTCCCCGCTGGTAAAACATTGACTGGGTTTCCAATAGTGAATATTGCAGCATGTGGGAAAATATCTTGAGTTGATTGCTGGTCAGAAGCAATTAAGCTGTTCAATCTGCGTGCATTATTCACTTCATCATGCAGCTTTTGCTGTAATTTTTGCAGCGACACAAAGAGAAACTCATACAGTTGATCGATGCTTTCTTCAACAGTACTTATAATAGCCTTCTTGGGTAGTGTTGATCGTTTTCTCGGCGATATCGGCGCTGTTCTTGGTGTCAACACATCTTTCTGCGATGGATCTCGACTCAAGCTCACAGATGAGTTTTTATTTAGTAATGGGGATATCATTCTGTGTTGGAGCGCATCAGATCTCCCCAAATGCATCGCCACTGCGTAAAACGTATCGCGTGCCATTATCATGAGTGTTTCAGCTGAGCTCTGCCCAAAAATAAGCGATTCTACTGACTTGAGTTTTGCTGGTAAACGGGTTCCATATGCAGAGCTACAAGCATAATCATGATCCGGGTGACGAAATGATTTCGCAGTAGCGTCCGCTTCTTCTGATAATATATCGGACAAAATATGGACAATGCTAGATTTTGCAACTAGTCTTGCCAACCAAGAAGAATCAAAGTCCTTTCCGCGTAGCAAGTACAACCATGCTAATAGCGATTTCCGCTTCAGATCAAAGGAAGATTCGTGACTTGAAAGCTGCTTTGCTAACCGAATAAATAAATTTTCGATCGTCATTTCAAGAGTGCATGTTTCCTGGTCCCCATACGTAAACTCGAACATAAATCCAATGTGTTCTGCACTTGGTTTAACCGAAATCGAGTAGTTCTCTTTTCTCGTAGCGCGCAATAATTCAGTCACCAAACAACTTCGTGTGGAAGAAATTGTGAGTTTTCGAAGTAAGTCGTGGAACAAGCATACTCCAAGGCGATATAAAACCAAATTTCGGCCGCGCTGCAAAATCAACTTTTGGACATTACTCAAATCGATAGGTTTTATGAGAAACTCGTACAGATTGAAAACCATCTTGTGCATTGTAAAATCACCCCAATCGTTCGCACAAGACTTTAATCTCGAGAAAAATGCAGATACAGGCACTAATTTTAGTATAGCATTTGCGTTTTCGACAATGTTAGCAGCGTCGATCTCTGTAATATGTTCTTGGGATAGAACCATGCAAATGGCAGTGGCAGCTGCCCAAAAATTTGATTTCGCATCAAAGGTGGATGTATTTGCCAGTTCAGTGACAAGAATTCGCGGATCTTGGCAAAACATACTTTCATATGATCGAATATCCTCAGTAAAGTCAAGGTACCACGCGACAACAGCGATCATTGAGCGTATTGCTTTTTTGAATGCATCTACATGTCGTTCACGCACGTTTACTTTCTCGTTTAGATGGTTCACAAACCAGTCTACAAATGAGGATTGCCTTTGCTCAGCAGAAACAACAAATTTCATAGCCAACGCTTGCTTATCCAAAAGCTCTGCGCAACATGCGTCGGCGGTACCTGTCCCATTCTTATTTATTTGATTGTTGCCGCACTCAAGCTCATTCTCTACTTCAAAGACGCCCATTTCCTCCCATTGAAGTATTTTTGAATCTTGGCCATTTTCCGCTGCATCATGCACGAATTCATGAGTTAAGAATCGTCCTGAGGCAAAAAACGCAGCAAAAAAGATCTGATCATTGGCATCAGCAACTGGATAAGAGCGTATTCGTTTCGAAAGCGACATCACCACGAATCCTAGCTTTCCACACAGAACACCGCAAGCATCTTCCAAATCCACAGCCCAGTTTCGCTCGTTTAACTCTGAATAGACAACCGGCGAATCACCACTTTCGTGATCAGCTTGATTGCGACCAGATTCTTGCAAATGGAGCATTTTCCAATTGATTTCGTCGAGAATCTTTACAATTGGAAGCAAATATGGACCCAATTGGTCAACAAATCGAATTTGAATACTCTCCCATTCATCAGCCGCTACTTCGCCGGCATGTTGCCTTGATGTCTCCAACGACTGAAAGAGAACGCAAACAGATTCAATCGCGTTTGGTAAGAGCACGTGAAGAAACGTATCATTTAGTAGCCAAACAACTATTTCTTCATGCTGGCAACTTGCCTTATGAAGACGCTTCAGCATGCTCAATGCTTCAGAGAGCAGTGTATCGATGTAGGCCAGTATCCAATCAATGATGCATGAGCAAATAGGTACCCTAATGTGGTTATCATCAGCTTCAATATTGCTAGTGCCAGAGGGCATACCCATCATCAAGAATTGATTAGCAATGCTGAAACAATTCATTTGGATAACTGTGAATAATTGAAGATAGCAATCAGGCATATGCGGCTTCTCAACTCCGCCAAGCTGCTTCACAGCCTGCAAAACATTTCTTTGCAATAGAGATCTCATGTTTGCCAGCAAACCGCTTGGTGTCATGCCTTCAGATACCGATTCAATGCTTGCATTTTTCTTTTCTTGGTGAATACAATTACTTGAATGGTCATTTTTGCGCCAAAACAAAGGAAGTAACAGCTCTTCCATCACATCGTCCTACGATTGATGCAATCAATCAGACCACCAAGTCACATTTATTCATGCATTGTAGTTGTGAACTCACCTCACATAAACACCCAGACAGCGCGACAGTTTCCATTGAAGCACAAGATGACGTAAATGCATTTGCAATTATACACAAGAGCAATCGCTGTCGATCCTGCACATTCGGGTAAAATTTGGAAAATCCGGTCTAATTAAATCGCAAAGAGAAGTGTTAGATCCTGGTTTATAATGGTCAATCGTCAGTGCCTGTCTTACTTGGAGAGTTTGAGCTGCTTCTCTACCGATTTCTCTTGCAATTGCTGACAAGTCATGTTCATGGGGGAGCTTACAATCATGCTGTTTGGGTTGTATCGTAGCGACCAATTCGTCTGCGCTGGATGATGCTAGCTTCAGTAAGAGTGCGTGAGCTATTGAGAGTGTCTTATCCACTTTTTTAACCATAGGAGATCCCCCGACTGTTGAATCAGCACAATTGGATCGGCTCAATGATGTTGAAACTTCAAGTTGCTTGATCAAATTGACTTTTAATATTCGGAGGCAGGTTAAAGTAATGCATATCTTCAAAAGGCCGTTTCCATCCCTGGATGAGGATGCCTTTTTTTCGTGGCCGCGTTTGTCACTGTCAGTTTCGCACGAATATTGGAGCAAGTTAAGTAGTGCAGAAATTGCTCCGGAAGAGGTATCAATGGAAAAAGGGCAAATCATGGAAGGGGTCTTCACCCCTCCACTATTGCGATCGTATGAAATGTGTCTTGCGTGATCAGGTCCACCTTCAACGATGTAGCCTGCAGCGATACGGTCAATATGCCCGAGCAGAAAGAGTATAAACGATACCTTGCTTTCTGGGAGGCACACATCACATTTGCTACTTCCTATAAGCTCTTTTTCTTGATGAGCCGGGTTTTGAAATGCTTCCATCATGTTCAAAATCCATTCTGCCCCATAATTTTCATCCGTCACTTTTACATGATCAGTTATATCTTTCATCAGCTTGTGGCGCAGAGAATTAGATCGGCGAGGATGAACTTCGTCGAGAGACCGCACTACATGCCGAGATTTTTCAGCTCTCATCGATGCTCCTTTACTTTCAGATGCCCCTGAAACGTGAGGATCTTCTTCAACAAGAACTAGGTTGTATTTGTCACCAACAGCAATAGAGACCGGTTTCAAAGAGTTTTGCGCAAAAAACTCAATTCTTTTCGGCGATTTCTGGGTCTGATTGTCTCCGTGGCCTAAGCGGCCGCTGTCGCCTTGCCCACAAGTCCAGACTTCGAAATCATCTGTAAGCATTACGGAATGCTCACATCCAGCTTTTACATCTTTGACATACTTTCCGATCATTGATCGAATGGCTGTCGGAACATCACAATTTTCTTCATCCCCATGACCGAGTTTTCCGTTGCTGCCAGACCCCCACGAGAATATTGTACCTTGAGATGATACTGCAAGCGAGTGATCCCAGCCACATGTAACCTTGACGATCTCTTCATTGTTGTCAACAAAGTGTTGAATCAGTGTGGGCTTTAGTCGACGATCAACGTCTCCATGACCCAAGACAGGTGGAATGCCAGCCCTTCGACTATCTTTGTAACCACATCCGCACGAATATACACGCCCAGAAGATGTGCAAAACATTGTGTGCTCCCATCCGCCAGCAGCATGTACAACTTTCTCTTCGACCTCGTCACGAAAAAACACGACTTCTTCAACAGAGAGCTGATCATTGGTGTGTCCATGGCCACACTGCCCTTGGTTGTTCTTGCCCCATGAAAATGCTCGCCCATCGGTTGAAATCGCAAGAGAATGAGAAGCCCCGCAATATATTCTTCGAAAGAGTAACGGCTGATGACTTAAGCCACCTGCTGTTGCTGTTGAACCCTGGCTTTGCCGGCGAGAGCTACCGTTATACGTGATAACCTGCGTGGGATTTGATCGATCCGTTGTATCACCCAAACCCAACCGACCATTGGATCCATTTCCCCATGCATAAATCTCGCCCGTCTGCGTGAGCGCAATTGTGTGGCCGAGGCCACAAGCAATGTCAATGACTCGGCCTTTTCCACATAGCGAATCAATCACGCGAGGCGTGTACTCTTTAGCGGTTGTACCGTGGCCAAGCCTATATTTGTCGCCATTGCCCCATGCCATCACATCTCCATTCGCCATGATAGCAACACTGTGTGTCGATAAAGAGTCAATCTTTACGAATTGTTGGTCGCGCGTAGCATTGACCATTGTCGGCACACTCTTGTTTTCCGTGCAATTCCCGTCGGGGCATGCTGCATGGCTGCATTGTCCGTGCCCGAGTTTACCATGGTCTCCCTTCCCAAAGCTCATGAGGAAACCGTTCTTGGTATCTTCGTCCGCGTATGACGCTGGATGCAGCTCGACTGTCGCTTGTGCGACGCTTTCAAGGAGCGGTGTCAGCAATGTCAACTCGCTTGGCCCAAAGCAGTCAGGGCTTTCAAGAACCGCTCGAATTCCAGTCAGTAGATGGCGCAGTCGACCCCATTTAAGACTCAGCGCGATAAACGCAGTGAGCACGGTGGCTCGCTCGCTGTCTGTGAGCACAATGGTGCTGCTGGAGTGAGCATCGGCAGCTGATGCTGATCCGTTCCACGGCAGCGCCAACAGATCGGACAGGATCTTGAACAGTTGCTGAAACACGCTGTACACATGAGACTCTTCGGTCACCGAGCCTTCGGAGCTGTTGCTTGTAGCGTTTGACTGCGGGGCATCCAGGAAACCTGGTGACAGATGAAGCGGCGGAAGTGACGCCAACATCGACGGCAGCTTGCTGGCAACCTGCACGATCAGCCGATAGTTGGTCGCGAGCTTGGTTGGATCTTGAAACGATCGCGTGATCCGGAAGAACATGCGCAGTCCCAGCTGCATAGCAAGTGGCAGATCACTCATCACCAGCGGTGTGGGCGCTTCATCCAGCGCAATATGGCATTGCGCTCGAGCGCCAGACGGCTTGCTCTTCGTATGCTCCGGTCGGTACAATTCCTCCATGATGTCTTGCAGCACCAAAAGCTTCTTGTGCACGTAGCTGCTGGGCCAGCTTGCATCCAGCGCCTGGGCCTGCTCTAGATACCTTTGAATGTCGTCATCTGCGGCCTGATGTGCGTCATCCTTCGACATGTCGTCTTCTGCGTCGCTCGCCGAGCCGTCTTTTCCGTGAGCATTGCTGCGCTGCCGCTCAATCTCGATCTCGTGGGCCCGCTCGAGCACGAAGGCCGGCTCCCGTAGCAGCAGCGCGTCCATGGCGACGGGTCACGCGGCGGGTGCGCGTCTGTCTGCATGAGTGCGCGCGCTAAGTGCGAGAGCGGCAACCTTTGGATTGCACCTCACGGGCCGGCAGTGGGTTAAAACCTCACGCGCGGCATTTCAACCGGGCCCAAAAGAAGAGAGGAGCTGGAGATGGCGGATGCTGCCGCCGATGGGAGCGCAGGCCGCGTGCTGTTCGTGGGCAAGCTGCTGAGCGGACGCGAGCACGTGCAGATACAGCCGGACACTGTGGCCTTCCTGCAGCAGCTTGCAGAGCCCGTGATCGTCGTCAGCGTGCACGGCGCCAAGGTAAACCCCAGGGGGATCTCTTCAATCGGGCGATGCTGGTGCTGGGGAAGAATGCGGTCGCTGAGCTCCTGGTTTGGGTCAATTGGATGGCGTAGGGAAGCGGAAAGACCTCGAGCATCCGCCAGTGGATCGCTTCGGAAGGTGGAGAGGACGACAGGATCCCGCAGGGCCCCACCGAGTGCGTTCTGCGGCTGTGCTGCCATGTTGCAATCGATTTTGAATGCACGACTGATGTCTCGCATTCGTGTAGCGATGTCTGGCTGTACGTAGCGCGCACAAGTTACTCGAAAGTCAAGTACATTCTGTATCTGGATTGCGCCGGGTTTGGAGATGATCGGGTAATGCGCGCGTCTCATTTGGCTGTCAACGCTACGACAGATGCAGTTGGTCTCATTCCCGCTGGAACATGTTGCGTAGGAAGCCGACACGCTGCTGTACTCGCTCCTGTCAGCCTTGAGCAGGTACGGTGGTGTCTATTTTGCCGTGAGTTGTCCAGCAGCCCAGGCTTAAAATCCGCTTGTGTAGTGTGGTCGTTCATCACGTGAGAGGAGAACTGGATCCTGAAGCCATCGGAGCCTTCGCATTCTTGGCCAATGGGGACGGAGAGGACGTGCACTTCAACAAAGGTAAGGATATTTTATACTATCTCAGGCGGCTACTATAGTGCGCGCTGACATTCAGTGTGTGGCCATAGCGTTTCCTCAGGGCCCAAAGCTCATGTGGCTGCTGCAAGACGTGACGACTGGCGACTTGAAAGAACGCGTGGGTGAGAAGAAGATCTCTGCCCAGGATGTGGAGCAGATCTACTTCCAGCAAGTCATCGCAGAACAAACGCCGTATTCGGAGAATGCGATTCTATGTGAGCAGTTCCTCTCGGTGTTTCGGGACCAATCCTGCTTCGCCATGCCTAGTGCGAACTCTCCGGCGTATCCGAAACGACTGGACAAACTTTCCCGCTTCTTTGCCGAGTCCGAGCGAAATCGCTACATGAAGGGCGTCCAGCTGAATGGGCCGCTGTTCTGCTCCATTCTCGTGTCCATGCTGGCGCACAAAAGCGATATTTTCCAGGTACGAAGACTCTAGGAGCTCAACATGCGTGCCTGGATAATCCTCTAACACACGCAACGTGACCTTTTGTGTAGGCGTTCCACGGCAAAATCTGGAAGGAAACCATCCACAATTGCTGCCTCAACATCGTTGAATCGGGTATCAAGCTGTATAAATCCCGAATGGCTGAGCAGCTCGGTGGTCTTGTCGACATCACGGATTTGGAAGACTACACACCGTTTTTCATGTCGTCCAAGGGACCATCGCTACCTATGGTTGCGGTGTGTATTGTCCCAGTCCATTTTTCCTGTATGTTGACCTTATTCCGTATCAATTTTAACGCCTTCATTCGAATACTTTACAGTTGCCGTGCGAGCGTGACGTACTACTGCAAGTTCATTCTGAAGCGAAACGTATCGCGAAAATGAACCTGAAGACGATGCCGGTTCGTAAAGGAAAGCTTAGCGCATTGCTCAAGGTATGACAGTTGATGCTCATTGTTATGAATCTTGTTCCGGAAGTAATAATTTCTCTGGGTTCCTTAGAAATTATTTAAGGACCTCATCAACTCGCTCTTCCTGAGCATTCAAGAAGAGAATGATCAGCTGTCGTCGCTGATGTGTCAGACCTTGCTGATGGGTCTTCACAAAGAGATGACCGAAAAGGTCGACAAGCTCCTGCTTTCGAGCGCAGACGACGATGAAGATACTTATGCTTACCAATCTCCTGGGCACAAGGTTTTGAATTTGATTTATGGCAATCACTTGGCAGTGCACTGACTAATATGTTGTCTGGCAGCGATTCTTTCACCAATATCAAGTGTATCTCTATGACTTGATTGGTGAATACACCGAAAAGGCGAAAGGGCCTGTGCGGGTATTCACATACATTTTGACAATAGTGATACGTGCTACATGGCGACTAACTGGTGACTTGACTGAGCAGACAGAAGAGTTGTCGTTGTTTTGCCGTACGGTGATTCGATCTCAGTTAGCTGATCTGTCAAAGAAACTTGAAGACACTCTGCAGCGTGATGTTGACTCTATCGAGGTAACTTTCTTGCTGAGAGGTAGCGCAAGAGTTGAAATCATATTAAGTTTGCTTGAAACTGGCGTTAGGCATCAATCGAAGAAAGTGAAAAGACTTGTGAAGAATCAAACGAGAAACAGCGACGATACCAAAAGGTGATTTTGTCTGACGAAATTTTTAACGGAAATGATGTCTGAGTTATGTATTTATGTTGTAGGAAGCTATGAACGCGCAGACTGACGTAAACAAGAGCCTTGTGGAAATCGCTAAGCTCCAAGCGGTAAGCTGCTAGGACACTCTGCAAACCGGGTTGATGTAGTATTTAATATTGTTCCCGTCTACTTCCATAGCTTCGAAAAGATGTGCTGGAAGGCGCAATCGAAAATCTTGACATGATGCATCAGATGGCAACAGATCAAAAGGACCTTCTAGAGGAAGCTGCGTTTGTTTCGGTGCGGACATTGCTCTTTTTTTCACATGCGATTGGTTTGTTCTCATGCACCTTGGTTTTCCAAACACAGGTTCAACTGCCTTGCGAGAAAGTAATCGAAGCGGCTCAGGAGACCGAGGTTACGCAGCTCCAAGGGTATCTGATCAAGCAAGGTGGTGGTGGAAATGCGTTTAATCCGCTGGGAAGACGTAACTGGAAGCAACGCTACTTCATCTTGAGTGGCCCAAACCTGATTTACGCCAAAACAAAGGACGACTATGAACGCGGTCGCATTATCAAGGAACTGTGTCTTACGGGGTAAGCGATTAACAGATTCATACTAATGATGCAGTTGTCCATGTTAGACTCACTGGCTGGTGACCTTAGGTGCAAGGTGGAAACGTCCCGTGACGCTGGAGAAGGATTCAACATCATCCCGCCCGGTGACGGCCGAACGCCTCACGTATTTGGCCTCCAGAAGGGGCTTTTCGAAAAGAACAGCAAGAAGAAATCGTCGTATGCAGATAGTGGGCGCATTTTCAAGTTGCGTGCGCAAACCATCGATGAGCGGAACATGTGGGTTGACAAACTGCGCGAATGCGCCGGCGGCGGCGGTGGATACTACTGAGCAGCCCACCCGGGAGCACCGTCAGTGTGATACTTTTTGTAGCATGAATTGTCTTTTTTTTGCTGTATATTGGTACTTTACATTGATTGGTTTTGCATTCTGGTTCTATTCGTTACTATGTCCAACGTTTGCTGTCGATAAGTCAACTCGCTTTTGCTGAATGTGGTGGATGACTAAGCTGGTTTCAGTGTTGACTTCGTGCTGCAGTTCCTCCAGTAGACTCGCTATTTGAAGCAAGGATGCGTTGAACTTTTCCGTTGTCTGCTTCATTTCTGCCTCAAAGGCAACTGCATTCGCCACCTACGCAAGACGCCAAGCGAATGAGTATTCGGTCGACCCAGCTGGCGAAACAAAGGCACTTACAGCTGCATCTATACTGTTAGCCTGAAGCTGATCCAGCAAGCTGTCGACTTCCACCCCGAGCTGCTCCAGATGCCGTTTGACATGCCGTGGATTGCACGTGATCCCAGGCGTCGGCATGCAGTGCAGTGACGTCTCAAGTGCCGCACACATTTGACGCATACTTTCCATAAGCGGAGCCAACGCTGTCGCGACTTGAACGAATGGCATCGCCTGCATGAAATTGTCAGCGCCTTCTTCAAACGATCCATTAGCTTGGCGAGTGGGCGTACCTGATCCAGCAGATGCTCTTCGACCGCTTTCACGTGCTTGTCGCGGTCCAACCGAAGCGTCGTATCGTGAACGAGCTGGAGTTTGGACTGCAGCAGCTTCCAAGCCGCGATCATTTGCATCTGGGGATGATAAATCAGTCATTTGACCGCCATACCATCAGAGAAAACACCACGTCGTTACCTCAGCGCTCTGCTCTTGGCGGTGGAATGTATCCGCTGCTTTGGCCTCGGCAAAGCACAACTGGAGATATAGCGACTGTAGGAGCTCAATCTCCTCGTCTCCACTCAGCGCCGTAGCTGCCGGGACTACGAGCGTCTTGGCTGAGGAGGAAGTAGCTGGCTTGATACTCTTCCCAGAAGAAGCAGCGTCATGTGTGAAGGACAGCGTCCGGGTGGTTTGTTTGGGGACGACTGGGGCCTTGGCCGGGCGCTTGATGGGGCGCTCTGGCGTGCTGATGCGCTGAGGGAATACAGGGCGCTGCATGGGCTGCGCTCTTCCTGTCGGAACCTGTGGCTTGGATCTGAAGCTTGAAGGGTTGTTCGCCTGCTTGAGCTGGGCTTTGTTGGCTCGATACGCCGCCAGTCGGTCTCTCAGATCGCCCGGCGGGGGCGCAGACTCGGCCCTGGCAGTTCCTGGGCCACCATGCGCTTTCGCTGCCACTGCGGAGCTGTCTTGGCTAATGGACGAAGCAGGTCTCTTGGTCGCGCCACCAGCAGTGGACGCAGAAGGCGCGCTTCTGGCTCGTGCGGTGGCTTGCCTGGCGTCCAGGTTCTGCTTCTGCAGCGACTGCGCATACCGCGACGCCACGACCTTGACTGGTAATGCCCACACACACACGCGCGTGGGGTGAGTTGGACGGAGGATGGCGCTCAATCGCTCTACATGGCTCCAAAGAGGGCGACAGACGTACCTCTGGTCGTGCGCTTGAGCTCTTTCTCCATTTTCATGCGCCGAGTCGGGTGTTTGACCGGAAACGCTAGTCGACTAGACAAGCTCGAGCCGTATCCTGCGCTGATGGCTACAGTTGCGTCTTCGAGTCACAAATATAGCCACTGGTATATTGCAGAGACGACCAGAGATCCGATCCAATTTGGGCCTTTGAAACGGCACCACTTGAGGCTTTTAAGCCTGATGCCGTGAGAACATCCCCAGCTTCAGATGACCAAGGGCGCTGACGCGCTCATCCCTCGGGACTTCCTCGTTCGTGATCTCCGGGAGAAGCGCAAGCTCCGGTTGCTGGCGCGAAAGCTCACAGCCTTCGTATCGTTCGTGATCGTCTACGTGCTGGTGCTCGTCCTGGACCGCAACATCTCTGGCCGTAAGTAGCGCAGCGTTCTCTGTACGACAGACCCACCCTAATTGACTGTCGCTTTGTGCCTCTGTGAGCAGGAGCCGCCGTGCAGCACATCCTCGAGATCGAGATCCTGGATACGTCGCTCGCGGCCTCAGGCATCACCTTTGATGGGATCAACAGCGTGGGCTCGTTCTGGGACTGGTTCGCCAACTCGCTGCTGGCTGTGGTCTACGCCACGACAACCAGCGACGGACTCCCACGCAGCAGCCAAGAGCTCTATACGCTGGCAGCGCACACGCATATTGTCGGCGGGTTTCACTTGCTGCAGACGCGGTACAAGGCCGTCAACTCGAGCGACACCAAGAGCGTTTGGGAGAAATGCCACAGCGACTGGACGCCGACGCTTGATACAGTTTGCTTCTCGACCACAGCGCAGTCCACGCAGTCCTTTGGCCAGACCAACGGCACGAACGCAAGCAGCCAGGAGCTGGCCACACTCGAGATGTTCACGTACAACGCGTCAGCTGGCGGCTTCGACACCTACTTCCTGCGGAGTTCCACCAGTGGCGTCGCCGAGAGAGCGCTCGTGGACCAAATGCGAGCGTATCGTTGGCTGGATAGACAGACCCAATCCGTGGAGATCACCATGCCGCTGTACAATCTCAACCTCAAGCTCTGGTCCATCGTGTACCTCACAGTGGACTTTGATCTGGCCGGAGCGGTCACGCCGTCCTCCTACATCCACGTGGCAAGCATCGAGCCGTACGACTTTAATAGCCGGAAGAACGTGGTGCGGGCCATCCTGGAGGGCGTGTACGTGCTGCACGTGATCTACTTCACCCTGCAGGAGTTCTGGGACCTCTGCGTGCTGTCCAACGGCAGTCTGAAGCTGGTAAGGTCTGTCATCCTCACACTTTGCTTGAGGCTTGAACTCACCAGATTTGTGCACAGTACATGGCGCGTTATGGCGTGCTGAACAACCTCGGCGACTGGGCCAACGTGGTCGTGAACATCGCCATCATGATCTGGCGGTACGTGACGCAGACGGACTCTACGCGGCTCAGGATGATGGCGCTCACCACGCTGGACGAGTACGTCTCGGCCTCCCAGCTGACCGAGTACGACGACATCCTGCTGGCGCTCAATATCTGCAACCTGCTGCTGCTCACGGCCAGAGCGCTCAAGTACTTCCAGATCACGAACGGTGGGCGCAGACTCATGCAAAGCGTATACGCCGCCATGCCGGAGATCACGTCCTTCCTGCCGATCTACCTCTCGGCCATCGTGGGCTACTCGTTCATCGGCCACCTGCTCTACGGGCTCAAGTTCTCCGAATGGTCCTCGCTCTCGCGCGCGTCCTTCCGCGTGTTCGAGCTCAACTTTGGCCTGTACGACCCGGGCCCGATCTACGACGCCGGGGGCTACATGAGCGTGCTGTTCATCTACTCGGCCAACATCGTGTTCTGCATCCTCATGCTCAACGTGTTCATGGCCATCGTCATGTCCACGTGGGACAAGCTCGTGGAACGCGAGGCGGAGAAGGCGACCGAGCGCTCCGAGTTCTCGCATCCCATGAGGCCGAAGGACCTCCTTTACCTGTTGTGGTCCGACGAAGACACGCTCGACACGCTGATTGAGCTCATGCAGCAGAGCCAGGAGAGCGACATCTCCAGGGCGCTCTTGGAGCACGAGTGGAAGCACACGGGCTTGTCCGAGTCGCCCAAAGTCTGGGAGACGATCCTCGCTTGGTACTGGAGGGATCATGAAGAGTCACGACCCACGACTGCGACAGCTGATCCTCTGGCTAGGACAGACAGAACGCTTGTGCTCAAGTCTCCACGCCCGCACACGCCCATGGCTCTGTGGAAGCGGACAGCCAAGGTCGCGGCCGATGGATAGGGAGCTTGACCTTCCTGTTGCATCACAGCTCAAGCTCAGTAGTCAAGACCCGCATGTGTGATTGCTAGCAATACAAGAATCCATGTTTCAATATAAAGGAGTGACCCCCATAACTTTAACTCACTCACTCTTCTTCGCCCTCGAAGCTGTCACTTCCTCTGGTGGCAGACAAGTGGCGACGCAGGTTGCGCACGAAGCACAGCATCTCGCTCAGCGAGCCCTTGCGGATGGCGCTGGACGGGAAGTATCCCTTGATGTCGCAGTTCAGGATCCACACGAATCGGCTCTTGAAGGGCGACGACTCGTGCGGCAGGATGATGAAGCCCGTGGCTCCGTTCTCGCCACGGGTCACACCCTTGGACGTCTTCAGCAGGTTCTTGCCAGCGCAGACGCTGCCGACAAGGTAGCCTCCTTCCTGCTTACGCCAGGCACGAGAGTTCACAAAGTCGCGGCTCGTGACCATGCCCCCGAGCGCCGGCGCCGTGACCAGGTGCACCAGGTCGATGTTCTCGTCCAGATCCATCAGGATGCGGTTCTGAGCCGCCGTGACGTTCCAGGAGCTGCTGGCCTCAAACTGGCCGTGCAGGACGTCGAATAGCTCTTCGGGGGCGAGATCAATGACTGTCTCGCACTTGAAGATGCGGCAAGGCTTGTAGTCCTTCGAGTGGAGCACCACGTCACCAGCCGAAGCCGCTTCGTGGGTCCATCCTTCGTTGGTCGAGCCCAGGTCCCACAGCTCGTCCATCGACTTGTGAGCGTTTGCGATGATCTCCTGGCGCTGATCTTCGGTCAGAGGGATCTCCTCGCGACGCGACTGAGGCGACGCGAGCGGTTCCGAGTCGCGCGCGCCCGTGCTGAACTCACGCAGCGTCTGTTCGTCGGCGACTCTGGAGGCGTTCACGCGCTGGTTCTGTAGCGCCACGAGTAGCTCAAAGACGTTCTTGGTGAGTCCAGCGAGCAGGATCCACATGGCCGGGTTGGTGTACGAGACCTCGTCCTTAAGGAACCAGAACGCGGCCGTAAAGCAGACCACCGAGGCGCACATGAACGGGACGCTCGGCGCAGCTTCGGCCGCGGCCTCTGGCGCATGAAGCGACTCCATGGAGCTCTGGTCGGCGTAATCCTGCTCTTGCTGCGCCAGGTCTTCGGCGTCGTACAGGATGGCGCTGCTCTGGGCGTGTGACGCGCAGGGGTCGCACACACGGCGGCGCTTGGGCGGCTCGCCTGATCCAGTATCGAGGATCATGCGTGTGCGGGAGCAGGCGTGACAGAAGATGTGGCCGCAGACGCGGCAGTGGTGCCTCCGGTTGACCATCGTGAACACCTTCTCGCACTTGCGGCACGTGCGCACTTTCCAGTCCTCGATCCACTGGCCCGAGACGGTCTCGTGAGCCTTCATGCCGCCGTCGCTCTTGGTCGGGGACCAGCTGCTGGACGTCGTGGACACGGACGACAGCGAGAGGCGCGAGGACTTGCTGGCTCTGGACGCGGCGCGGGAGGGCCGGGTCATGGTCGGGCGTTCTTGAGCTGATGTGGACGGACGAATGCACATATCAAGTCACAAACCAGCAGCAGGAATCACGCGACGGGTCGTGGGAGGGATACGCGGGTCAAGCGGCGTCGGATGATATCGCGTGGGCACACGGAGGAGGAAGCGGGCGACCTTCCTACTGCTGAGAGGGCGATGCTTTAGCCTCTGGCGGCAGAGATCGGAGCGAAACCCGCGCGCCGGAGAGGAAGAGTTCAATACTGACGCCAGCTGGTTGACAGGAACTTGCAATAAACCTCGGAGGAGCCCGGCGGATTAAGCGAAAAACCTCGCAGCATCCGGTTCGCCAGAAACGGGCACGGGTAAACGACGCTTTACGACCAGATGCCAGCATCTGATTTCGCAAGTGTATGTATTGTGAGAGGTTGTTAAAGGTCGATACAAAGGAAAAGTGTGGATACATCAGGAGAGGGAATAGGTTTGTAGAGGGTCGGGAGTCAGTCAGCGGCGTCGACTGCAGTGGTCCGATTGCGCGCATGGCAAAGGCACGATCGCTGTTCATTGGCTGAAAAGGCCGACTCGATGGGCATGAGCAGAATTGCCGATCGCCGATGCGGCGATCCTGGCCTTCTGCGTGACGAGACGACCAAACAATGAGCGACACCGACACATCCTTGAGTCAGCGGCACCAGTGTACAGTACATACAGCTACGGTGGCTTTGAACAGCTCTGATTTGAGCGGATTACGCGGCGACAGAAGGGCTTCTGACTCTGGATTTCGAGGTTGGACCACGACAGTCACAGGAAAGGGAATTTTGGCGATGGACGGTCTTGTTTTAGAGAGCGCAACTGCAAATGGAAGCATCTCAGATGGACTGTTTGCGTCATCACGAAGGATTCAAACGACAGCCACTAAATACCCAAAAGCACATAAAACCCAATACATCCAAAGACTATGGTTAATTGGGTTAATCGATCAACTGTAAAACCCAGCATTTAGCAGGTGTAGAGGTGGAGGCCGTGCCATCAAGATGCAATTGGATAAACTGGGAGCGTGAGTGCCCAACTGGATAGCAATCGTCAGAGCGAGAATGAGGCCGCTCGACATATTGACAGTCTCCGTGGACATGATTGTAGGTGTCGTGATCGCAATAATATGGAGAATCTATCTCTATTTCCTGATATTTACGTCATTTTCCCTGATATTTGATGCCATTTCCTGATATATTCTCAGCCAGTTCGTGAAAACTTCCGCGTCGAGTCGGATACCTGCGGATGCTTCAGCATTTGGGAACGATCGCCAGCGGCAGAATGCGGACGGATGGATCTTCTGGACTCTCTCGCCAGTGCCCTCGCGATCCGCTTGGCTCTGAGTAGACGCCCTGTACGTGTAGGCAAATTTTCACTCGCGCTGCGGCTGCTGGCTTGCCCTGCCTCTGGCGGTGGCTTCAGTCGGCCTCCAGCCACCAGCGTGACGCATGGCGGACTACGAAGGATACTTGCTACTGCATGGCTCTGGACGCTTCTCGGTGCGTGACGGCGCCGCGCCTGACCGGACTGGGCTGGACTGGCGTCGGACTCACGACGCTGCTGCTGCTGCTGGTGACAGGACCCGCTTTATTTCGAGCTGGAGAACGGTATGCTGAGCTTCTTCGTGAAGAAGGACGGCCGCAGGATCGGCGAAGTTTCCTTCACGCGCCATCGGGTGGTGGCGCACGCGCTGGACCAGTGCGTCATCAGTCCGAATCGATTCGCGCTGGACCTGTGCCCCGTCCGGTCGGTGCACGACACTGAGCGGTCGCTCCAGCAGTTCAAGCGCCGTCGGATCGTGCTCAGCGGCAGCACGCCGCAGGTGCGCAAGCAGTGGATGGAGGCCGTGGAGACCTGGCGTCGGAGGAACTGGCGCGAGTCCGTCGTGATCTCGGACTATGCGGACGAGCGCAGAGCGCTGGAAATGGCCATGACGGCCTTCAAGCTGGAGCCGAACGTGCTCTGTCAGCTGGATCTCACGACGCTGCGCAAGGTCGAGATGGTGCCGGAAGCGTCCGAGCAACCTCAGCACGAGCAATCTGCTGGGCTGAACACCCATGTCAAGCAGCAGGCCATGGTCATGGCTACCACCAGACCGCCGAATAGGTTTGACTTCCACAGCGCAAGGGGCCCGTGATCGAGTCGCCAGTGGAACGTTATGAATTGCGTGATTGTTTATTTGAATATGAGGACGTGAAGCAAACCAGTGCTCTGGTGTTCGTACATCAGAGTCTCCGCGTCATTGCCTCTGCTCTTCTCTGCTCGAATGACGTTTGGCCACTGATTGGGCAATCACAAGCTGCTGTGTCATCAACGATTGCTGGAAGCGCGGAGGTCGCCGGCCTCGTGAGGATGCGTGCAGCGTCGACGTTTCAAATGAGCGGCAGGATGCCCTTAGAGCTGAGATCCACGGGAAGGAATCCTTTGCATCTTATCAGCTTGTCCTTGGTCGCCACCCCACCGCGCTTGAGTAGCGCGAGATCCTTTCCAGCTGACAGCCTGCATCTCCTCCATCAGGCGCCAGAACGCAATGTACGTGCGCCACGAGAGCCAGGCTGGTGCTTGGGCTCCAGTGCGGACTGCGCGAAGGGAGCAACCGCCATGGATAGAAAAGCGCAGGTTCACCCACTTGGGCCCACTGTACGCAAAGTGGGCTGCACCCTCATCGTCTGGACGGCATCGTCACTTGACTGATTCAACGAAGCGCAGAGTGGGACTCAGGCATTTTCGAATCTTTTGCTGGTGCAGCGTCCCACGGCATCAAGAACGGATGGATCCACCCACTTCCATTGGCCGCAATGCAGCTGTTCAAGACGTGTCCTTTACACTGCTGGCCCTTGAAACCGAGGCCGGCGGTTCGAAATCCGCGCGCATCCGCCGAGGGAATGGGTCGCTATCAATGGAGGCACAACGAGTCTATTTAATGGATAAATGCAATGCGAACGACTATAGTAAACGCTTGAGCTTGCTTCGAAGAACGGGCACGCAATGGAGGCTTCGAACATAATTAGTACCGCGGCTGCGAGAGGGGCGGTGGGCTTCTATGAGCTTGGCGAGTCTTAGACCGAGGCCGAGAGCTGCACGCCCGAGCAGGTCTCGAGGATCGTGCAATCGGACAGGATGAACCGCAGCGAGTAGGCCGAGAGCGTGTCGGCTGCCGGCTTGTCCGAGCTCTCCTCCTCCGAGTTGTCGGTCTCGTCGTCCAGCAGCTGGTCTTCGGGCTCCGGTTCGTCCACGACCATGGCGATCTCGGCCTCGGCCATGGGCGGCTGCACGGCGGCCGGTGTGGGCATCATGGACGCGTCCATGTGCGACAGTTGCAGCTCGGACGGAACGTGGCCGCCCACGAGCTCCAGGTACTCCTGCGTCAGCTGCTTGATCTTCTGCTGGATGCGCGCGGCTTGCTCCTCGTCGCGCACGTGCACCATGTACTTACACAGGTGCTGGATCTTGATGAGCTTGGACGAGACCTGGCGGTAGGGCCATCGCTGGATCTGGCGGCGGCGGCAGACGCGCTTGATCACGGCCTCGCAGCTGCCGAGGCGCTTTGCAGCCTCTCGCAGCGGCAGGTGGTAGTACTGCTGCAGCTCGGCGATCTCAAAGTCTGCGGTGGGGGACGACACCATGGCCATTGCTGTGGGGAAGTGGTGGTGGTTGCTGTGGTGGATAGATGGCTAATTGCAAAGTGAGGCTACTGACCCCCGTTCCCTCCGGAGCTGACCAAGCGTGGGATATCATGGGCTGACGCGTCGGCCACACAAACGCGGTTCTCGTCGAGCCTGTTGGTCGCGGCTCTGACCGCTAATCGCGCGTGGTGCAACGAACGCCACACCAGTAACTCCGTCCGCAGAGACGGCGCATCCCTCTCATCCAGTTCCATTTTCGTCTGTCTCTCCGCCGCTGCTACTGCAGTCATCGGATCAGACCCAGCGCCTGCCAGCCCATGAACTCGATCTGTGGGCGCCACGTAAAGTGGAAGCATCCGGATCCAATTCGTCCATCAAAACGACGCGAGAAAGACAGGCGGGCGAGCGGTCGTGTTGCAGATTGGAAGACGTGCATGCAGGGCATTCATCACGTATGCGCGCTTCTGACTCACGACGGGGCGATATATAAGGTCCAATGTTCACAAAACTCGGTATAAAGTCAGAATATGTACTGAATTTTTGTATGAAAGTCAGTTTCTGTCACACCTTGTTTTGATACAGTTTACTTGTCACAATGGTAGTGATCACACTGCAAACTGTCGTGTCAACAAGCAGATACCCAGAGACGTGGCGAAGGGATCTTGTGGCTGCCATGCATGCGTGCACACGTGTCGATTCCGCTTCCACACAGTCTTCGTCCAGCAGTGCGATACACATCGCTGTGCTGGCTGTATAGCGCCGTCCCACTGTGCAGGCCTGCATCTTGGGCCTGTCTCTGGCTCGAGCCCTGACAAGCCACAAACTCCATCAGGCTTCGTCCACGACAAGCAGCTCCTGGAGATTGAAGTGCGTGACAAAGTCGGACGCCGACTCCCGCTCCTGCCCAGCACCCATAGACACGTCCATTGGGCTGTCAGCACAGCACCACCGGAGGAAGGCGGACCCCCAGCCACGCGTTTACGCACCCGGCACTTGAATGTGGCCTGGAAGAACCGGCGCGCGCGGACGAGCACGAACTCGCCCAGCAAAAAGGCGCCCGAGCTCTGGTGGCCGTAAAAGTGCACGTGCACGATCTCGTCCTTCCGCTCGCGCGACACGACGTGGAAGCCGTGCGCCTGTAAATGCGACACGATGGTCTCAATGGATGGGTCGTTCTTGATCAGGCACGAGAACGAGCCGCTGTACACCGAGGCACAAAGCAGCGAGGGATCAGAAAGCCTACACATGCCTCTCTCTTGGATAGTCCATTCCCAAGCGACCTACGTGGTCTCGAGCTCATGCCAGCGGCGCCAGAACTCGGGCGGCGGGAACTTCTGGCTCCGGTCCAGCACGAACACGGGCGAGGCGAAGGGAATCTGGTCTGGATCGGTCGTGCTACTGCTGGCCGTCAGCAGCGCCTCCGGTGGAAGCTCGCGGCGGAACGAGGCTGAAGGTGCCACTCGAGGTGGTGAAGGTGGAGCTCCGTTGCCGTGCGACTGTTGCTCCTTGTTGCGGGCGGACGAAGAAGGTGGCTTCAGTCCAAGAGCAGCTGCGCGTGAGTCAACGATTGTGGCCGTTCCGTCCACGTTGAAGAACGCTTTGCGCGCAGGATTCGTGGCTGTGGCCGCGAACGCAGGAGCCACGGCTGCCCGCTGGTTCGTTTCGTCTGCATCCGAGTCGGCTGCGTCCTCCTCGTCCTCGCTTGTCCGATCCTTGGACTTGTTTATCTCCGACATGAACTCGGCGCTGGCGTAGACACGAGAGAAGCTCGTGAAGATCTTTGAGCGTGGGAGAGCGCTGCGCTGTTCCACTCGCACGTACCCATAGTAGGCATCCGCCTGCGACGCCTTGCGATGGATAGTTCTCAGCAACCAGGGGGACACGAGGAGATGGATCTGTGGACGACAGCCATTGATCATCATCACCGCAAGGAGCAACGTGGGACCCGCAGCGTGGCGCACGTACGCAGCACAACAGAACAGTCGAAAGGTAAATCAGGTTGGGAGCCGACTGCGCCACTTCTGTGAGCCCCAGCAGCCCAAAGGCCGAGAGCGTGCCGATCCCGAGCCACAGTGCTACTCTCACGTGCATGGATTGAGTGGTTCAGAAGCGCCGCCAACACCGCAAGGCAGTACGCACGCACCGAGTGCCCACGCGCCCAGGCCAAGCATCGTGAACGTGCGCACATGCAACACCAGCGCGTTGCCGTCCTTCTGGAGCGCACGCCAGACGCCGTCCAGGTAGAAGCCGTAGAAGGCGAAGGTCATGGCCGACGCGGCGTAGACGAAGTACAGATTGCGCAGCGAGATGCCGCCGGAGCTCTGCTGGAACTGCACGATGCTCATCTGAGACATCTGGATGATCTACAGTATTGCCAACACGGAAATGGGTCCAGAAAGTGTCAACGGAGAGCAACAACCAGAGACAGCCAACGTACAACGCCCAGGATGATGGCCGTCAGCGCCAGGAGCCCGATCACGATGCCCAGAGTGAGCAATCGGCGTCGAATCTTCCGCAGGATCGACTTCTTGCTGCGCTGATATTCCTGAAAGCTCACCTGGACCACGCGGGAGCCTCGCGTGTCATGGCGAAAGTTCTACAAATACACACGCTCGTGACGATAGGCAGGCAAAGCGGCGATAGACGCACTTGGTGCTCACACTGGGCCGCATTCTGGATCAATGGAGCCGGCTGAACTGACTGACGCTGGTCGCATCAAGAGAGCTGCTGCAAATAGACAACGCAGGATCTTTGCAATCCACACATTCATTTTTCTAATTATAAAAGCGCTGAGCTGCGAGGCTCCATGGGACCAGACCAGACCCGCCCAGGACGTCGCCCCCGAGTGGCCTCAACTTACTTCTTGGCCTCGATAATGCGGACCTTGCGCTTGCGCGTCTTCTTGGGCCCGCCGATCTCGATCATGTTGCGCTTGAGCAGGCTGTCGAATCGGTCCAGCAGAGGGTTGCCCTTGGGCTTGAGTGTTCGCATGTTGCCCGTGAGGTCTTCTGCGAACGACACCGGCGTCTCGCGCTCGATGGTCGTGAGCTTGCCGCCCACGCGGACGACTGGCTCTTCCTCCAGCTTCTGCTCCTCCATGAGCTTCTTCAGCGTCTGTTTCTGCTCGGAGGCCTTTTCGTCACGGACAATGTCCTGCAGAATGTGTTGCGCCCTGTAGAAATGAAATGAGAGTGAGTAGCTGCCCAGAGGAACCGGCGGCAGACTCTTGACGAGATCACGTACGCGTTGATCTGCTTGACCATGGCCTTGTTGTCACGACGCACTTGGTACTGCATCTCCAACTGCTTGTGGCGAGCACGCTTGTTGCGCTGCGTGCGCGTCACCTGCTGCGGTCGCTTTGGTTTCTGCAAATGAGAGGAAGGCGTCAATCCCTGCAATACAAACTACAGGGACCCAAAAGGGAGACTGCTGTACCTTGATCGAGCTCTCGTCCATGTCGTCATTAGACTCTTCGTCCGATTCATCGTCCGAGTTCATGTTGATGTGCTGCAGCGTTTCTTCCGAGAGACCAGCGCGCAGAGGCTCCGCGAGCTTCTTGCGCGCATCCTGGCGCTCGATCTCCTTTGCCACAGCCTCAGCCATGATGTCTTGGTGCGTCTCGAAGTCCGGGTGGTACGACTGACCAGGAGCAGCCACCTGGACCTTGTCGACCTTGTACTTGGTCGACGCCACCAGCTTGCGTCGCTGCAGTCACAATGCGATTACAGTCAATACCCAGCCTCTCATGGAGACTCCCACGCTTCAGGAACGCACCTTAACAGTCTTGATGACGGACTCTGCGACGTACACATCCAGCTCCGTGATGGACTTGGGCACGGTCAGCTCGCCGGCCGCGCTCCAGATCTGGGTCGTGGCCGGTTCCTCCGTCTTGGCGGCCTTCTTGGGCGCCGGCTTGGCCTGCTGCTGGTTGGCCTGGATCTTCTTCACACGCTCCACTTCGAACTTGCTGGCCTTGGTGGCGTGGAACTTGTGGGACTTGACGGTCGGGTCCTTGTTGGCTAGCTTCTGCTGGTTCAGCTGGCGCTTGGTCAGCGTGGTCGTCTCGCCGGCATTGTCGATCTGAAAGAGATCGGCCGACGCCGTGTGCTGCAGCTTCTGGTCTTCTCCGTCCTGGCGGATGCTCTCCTCCACCTGCGCGCCCACGGTCTTGGCGCGCTGCTGCAGACGGCGCTTACGAGGAGCCATGATGATCTCTTGGTGATGACCTGTTGATTGGCTGCTGGAAATGCCGCTTTGCTTACCTACCTGCTCCGAATACTGCGCTGTCTACTATTGGTTCACCACGAAGGTGGCGCGGTCACGGTTCAGAACGTTCCGGTCCGATTGAATGAACCGGGCCTCTTTCTTCACACCAAATTTTTTGCCAGAGGGTAACCACAGTGAGTAACCCTGTTACAGTACAGCATGCGGATGCATTAGTAGCCCCCAGTCACCATATTCAATGAATCAGGATTTCGCATAGAGAAGCAGGGAAAGACCTTCCTCCAGTATGGCGACCGTCCCCAAGCACGTGCGCTTAGGCCAAGACGCCGCTGATCTGCGCGCGCTCCGCACCAGCGGCACGTCCTTCTCGCCCAGCGGCCGTCCGTCGGCCGAGTCGCTGCCGATCCGCAGCTTCACGACCGAAGACCTGCCGTCCACTACGAGACCGCTCTCGCTGGAGAAGACGGCCTCGGAGATGCTGCAGACCAGCAAGCTGGCGCTCATGCAGGGCATCAACAACATCAACAAGGAGAGCGTGAGCAAGCTGGGCTCGGCCATCGTCGACACGGTCAAGAACACGTTTACGCAGGACGAGTCGGAGCGCATTCTGCGCGAGGACTGGATGCTCGTGGAGGTCGAAGACGAGCAGTTGGTGGAGCTAGAGGCCGTGGTCAAGGGCCTGGAGAAGGCCTTCCAGTTCTCCAAGGGCGGCTCCACGCTCGTGGATCTCGCCACCAGCACGCTTAAGCGCTGCCAGAGCCTCGTGGAGCGCAGCGAGACCCACGGCGACCAGTGCCAGATGATGTTCTCGCAGAGCTCGAACGAAATCACGACGGTGCAGGACTATCTGGGCAAGCTGCGCGACGCTGTGAACCCCGTGGTGCCGCCGAAGGACAAGAACGAAGAGAAGCGCAATGCGCGTCGTGCCGAGTGGGCGCTCGGCCGAATGCAGCAGAGTGTGGGCTCCATGGTCCTGTCCATGCGGGAGCTTCTAGAGGAGCTTGACGATCTCATCTCGGAGTGCACCAAGCTCATGGTCCAAGCCATCACGCTCGTGCACATGCGAGCCAGATCGGCGGACTTTAGTGGCACGGGCGTCGCCGCTGGTGCTGCTGGAATTGTCGCCGGTGCAGTGGTAAGTTGTTCTTGATGTGCTTGGACAATCGAGGCCTTGTTTGACGAAGAATTCGGCGTGTAGGTTGGTGTGGCAGGCGTTATTGCTGCTCCTGCTACGGGCGGACTCAGTATCCCGATCTCTTTTGCTGGCAAGGGGCTGTTCTTCGGTGGTGTAGCGGCCCTAGCGCCGTCGGGAATCATGCTCAACCGTACGTGATGGACGGAATGCGGTCGTTGATGATTCGTCGCTCACACGACTTGTTTCTCTAGGCCATTCGCAGCAGCTCTCAGGTCTGACGAAGTTGGTCGAGCACCTGAAGACGCGGCTGGAGATTATGAGCCAGAAGCGAGTGGAACTGTCCACAGCCTACGCTGCTAGTGAGGACGTGGAGCTAAACGTCAAGGTATCCCACGATAGCATCGTAGTCTGTCAGGCGACCATGATGCTCACAAAGTATTCTTGTGCTCTATAGCAAGCGACAAACTTCTGCCAAGACGCTATCGAGCTGGAGGTCTCCATCTACGTACGTACTGACACTGTGCATCAATGGCCTCTGTCTTGAACGTACACTCACGCCTGCTTGTCGTCACAGGAGAGTGCGTGGTCGTTCATTGAAGGCATCGCAGTCAAGCTAGCGCTGCTGGACAAGCCGGTGACGATGTTCTTAGAGTCGCCCAGCTTGTGGCACTACTGCAAGGCCGAGGACGAGCTGCACCAGTACCTGCTCCCGGACGAGGAGGAAGAGGAGCATTGAGCAGCAGTCCAGACCTCAAGGGAGCAGTCAGCCACTAAGTTATGCTGGCATCCATGAGCAATCATGTGGAGGCAACACGCCACAGCAAAGCACCGAAACGAGCGAGGAAGCAGCACAGTTCACGTTTTGTAATTGTTATATATCACATACGACACCGAGTCTGGTGTTCCCACAGATGCAAGTGACCAGCTCAACGCATGGTGCTTCACACAGCTAAGTACGCTTTCCTTAAGTTCGTCTCTGTAGCCACCAAGCTGCAAGCAGTCATGAGAGACGCGACCAGGTGAACCGACCCATGCAGCATCAAGCGGCCACTGGCGACATGCGGTCTGATCTGTTTTGCATCAATCATTCTGTGTTGGACCTCCATCGATCGCCTCGTAACCAGGCGACTTGAAGCCACCAGATTTTTATCGCATGAGCGCCAAATCACCTCAACATCGAGGTTTTACCACCCATCAACCGAGGTTTTTCCGGCCACTGGAGATCGACCCAATGGCGTCAAAATCGGAATCGCCAGCAAGATGCAGCTTCTCGTCGGTGCAGCTCCGGGCAATGCGGAGCTCAAGTGCTTCGTGACACTGGCCGCCACAAGCGCCGCCTTCTCGGTGGGCGCGCTGGAAGCCAAGGATGCGGCGCGTGGCCCGCAGGTCGTGGTGGCCAACCCGGCCACGCAGCAGACCGAAGCCATCTTCTCGGCCAACGCCGTGTGCCGGTACATCGCCGGTGCGCAGAGCGCGCTGCAGTCGGACGACCTCGCCGTGGACGAGTGGCTCGAGTGGGAGGCCCACGTGCTGGCGCCCTGGGTGGCCAAGCAGAAGGCCGAGCCTCTGGAGCTGGCTGCTCTGCTCGAGGCCAAGGAGGAAGCGCGCGGCAAGTCGGACGCGCCACTCGTGTTCCTCTTCGGCAACTCGCTCAGCCTCGCCGATATTGTGGCCGGCGTGACTCTGCGCGCCGCCTTTGAGCTGGTGAAGGACGACAGCGAGTCTGCGATCCTGACCAAGTTCCGCGCCTATGTGACGCAGCTCTTCGCCCGCGCCGAGTTCGTCAAGGGCCTCGCGCTGCTGGCCTCGGGCGGCAAGGCCACCTCGTCGATCGATGCGGCCACGAACGCCGGCAAGACGCAGCACGCCGTGCTGGAGATCGTCGAGACCATCTTTGGCGAAGCCATCAAGGCCGCGTTCCCTGGCCTGGACATCCCGGCCGTCGAAGTCATGCGCACCAAGAACGCCAAGTTCGGCGACTACCAGTGCAACTCGGCCATGGCCATCTTCACGGCGCTCAAGGGCACGCCCAACGCCGTCAAGGCGCCTCGCGACGTGGCCATGAAGATCATTGCGGCCATCCCGGAGAACTCGGTGGTGGAGCGTCTGAGTGTCGCGGGCGCTGGCTTCGTGAACGCGTTCCTGACCCCGGCGTTCGTCTCGGCGCGTCTGCTCACGGTGCTCCACAACGGCATCCAGCCCACGCCCCAGAAGCGCCAGACCATCGCGGTGGACTTCTCGTCGCCCAACATCGCCAAGGACATGCACGTGGGCCACCTGCGCTCCACCATCATCGGTGACACCATGTGCCGTATCCTGGAGTTCCAGGGCCACGACGTGCGCCGCATCAACCACGTCGGTGACTGGGGCACCCAGTTCGGCATGCTCATCTGCCACTTGACCGAGACGTACCCGACGTGGGAGACGGAGATGCCGAACGTGACGGATCTGACCAAGCTGTACAAGGCCGCCAAGGAGCGCTTTGACGAAGACGCCGAGTTCCACACGCGCTCCAAGGCGCAGGTCGTGCTGCTCCAGTCGGGCGAGGAGAAGTCGCGCAAGGTCTGGACCACGCTGTGCGAGATCAGTCGCAAGGAGTTCCAGAAGGTGTACGACCGCCTGGGCGTGAGCCTCACCGAGACGGGCGAGTCGTTCTACAACCCGATCATCCCGGCCGCGCTCGACATTCTGCGCTCCAAGAACCTGATCGAGGACAGCGACGGCGCGCAGGTGGTGTTCACCAAGGCGTTCAAGCAGCCGTTCCTGGTCGTCAAGAGCGACGGCTCATACCTCTACGCCACCACGGATATCGCCGCTCTGCAGTACCGCCTGCACGAACTCAAGGCCGACCGCATCATCTACTACACGGACTACACGCAGAAGGACCACTTCAAGCTGCTGTTCGAAGTCGGCCGCATGAGTGGCATCCTGGACCCGAGCGTCCACCGCGTGGACCACGTCGGCTTCGGCACGGTCAACGACGAATCCGGCAAGCGCTTCAAGACCCGCTCGGGCGAAGTCGTGCGCCTTGTGGAGCTGCTGGACGAGGCCAAGGAGCGCATGAAGACCCAGCTTCTGGCCCGTATCGAGGCCGGCCAGACCAGCCTGCCGCTGGACCAGGTCGACGCTGCCGCCGAGAAGATCGGCTACGGTGCCGTCAAGTACTTTGACCTGCGCCAGTCGCCCACGTCCAACTACATCTTCAGCTTCGACCGCATGCTCTCCACCAACGGCGACACGGCCGTGTACCTCATGTTCGCGTACGCGCGTCTGTGCTCGATCATCCGCAAGTCGGGCGTGAACATGGATGAGCTGCTGAAAAACCAGGAGGAGCTGCTCAAGCCCACGGACCCGACGGAGATCGCTCTGGCCGTGGAGCTGCTGCAGATGCAGGACGTCATTGCGTTCATCAACAAGGACATGGCCTCGAACCGATTGTGCAGCTACCTGTACACGGTGGCCGAGAAGGTGCAGACGTTCGTCACGTCCTGCCGAGTGCTGGGCAGCGAGGAGCAGAGCAGCCGTCTGCTGCTGTGCGAAGCCACGCTCAAGGTCATGCAGAAGTGCTTCTTCCTGCTCGGCATTGACCCTCTGGACCAGATTTAGGCTAGCAACAGTAGAGTGGAGAGACAACAGAGAACGTGGATAACCAGTCAACACTTGGGCTCCGTCCCTTTCCAAGGCTTGCACGTGATCATGAGTTGTGATGCGCTTGGCCAGTACTGAAGCTGCATGCATTTCCGCAGACGGACAAGAGGGAAGCAAATGCACGATGAATGAGGTGGGAAATAGTTGATTTAAGTTTATGATACTGAGCGAGACAGTCGGTCTCACACGAAGTGCAGGGTCAAGCGGTAGACGAACGAGTGGCGCAGCAGGAACTCGTGGCGCTTGATGCGGATGGACGAGCCCACGACCGGCACTGCGCGCAGGAATAATGATAAGCTGGTGATGTTGCGCATGCAGGTCTGGCACTTGAGCCAGTCGTTCGAGGCCACGGCTGCAGCTCCGTGGAGACCGCCGGATGCCAGGACGAGAAGACCGAGCAGACCAGCCACGCCTGTGAGTCCCAGCAGGAATGTCATGGTGCCTTCCAGACTGATGGTCGCCAGGGCCGCCATGAACACCGAGATGATGAGGCACGAGATCATGAGCTTGGCGGCGGCGCCAAAGACGGCCGCCTTGCCGCCGGCAAGAATGGCTTGCAGGTAGAGTTCCAGGTAGAGCAGCACGAACACTAGCGGCTTCCAGAGGCAGACAAAGAGCCCCACGAAGAGCGCGTCCAGCACGCGGCTCTCAAAGCCACGGTAGCCCATGAAGCGGCCGACGGTCGTGGTCCAGTCGCCGTCGTATAGCGCGCCCTTGGTCGGGATCTCCACGGGCTTGGCGTTCAGTCCGGACTTGACGATCCAGCTGAGACCGTCCTCGTAGCCCAAGTCAAAGAGCCACTCGACGTCGCGAGCGCTGGGCGGGAAGGCCGCCCACCACATGGGCACGTAGCGCGAGGGCTTGATGGACGCGTCTGTGCAGTAGAATGGGCTCACGGTCACGGTGTGGCAGTCAAAGACCGGCTGGAAGTCGAACACGCCGCCGTCCATGACCCACTCGTCCTTAAGTTTAAAGGGCATGCCTGCGATGGGCGGCGCGCAGCACGAGGCCAGCAGGCTCTGCTCCAAGTGTTCCTGCGATTCGAACTGCGTCACGCGACGCGACGCCCAATTGGACAGCGACGAGTACACGACGGTCAATCGGGACGGCTGCGCGTTCAGCTGCTTGTAGCGGTGCAGGCCGCCGGCCTCGTTCAGCGTCTGCTTGAGATACTCGCGCACTTGGAACGCGCCGCTGATGGACGCGTGGGCCTTGGGCACCACGTGGTTTAGTACGTAAGCTCGGATGTCGTCAAAGTTGCACTGGAGCGCCAGCGCCGTGGCCGTCAGCGCGCCGGCCGAGCAGCCGATGACTCGTGCATTCCGCTCGAGTGCGTGCTCCTGCAGCGCCTTGGCCACACCGAACTCGTACATCTTGAGCCAGCCGCCGCACGCGAACGAAAAACTGCGCTCCGGTGCTGGCGTGGCCTCGGACTCCGAGGAGGAGGAGGAGGTGGAGCACACAGAGGAGGACCGCCGCACAGCGGCCTTGGCCCTGCGCTGCGTCGCTCGCTGTCTGGCCATGAGTGCTTGGAGAGAGATTGGACTGTGGCCTCCGGCTTCTTCGTGGAGGTCGCTCGCTCTGCGTCCGGTCGCATCCGTTGGGGTCGTAGGATCGGTACTTATTGCGTCACCGAACACAAAGCCATGTTCCGCTTCTCGCTCTGAATTGGCCGATACGATTGGTTAATATCCTGTTCGCGGACAGTCCGATGGTGGCAGCAGTCCATGACATAAAGACCTACTCGCTGCTACATCATCGGGTGTCGTTTCCTGCACATTGGTTTCCTGAAGAGCCTGTCCAAGTGGTCGAATGACGACGGCGCGTCATGTTAACCCAAAATCAGATGGTGGGTGATTTTCAACCAATCAACAAGCTTCAAACAGCGTGAGAGAAGTACCGTGTCGCGGTATTTTTAGCGCGTGACCGGTAGGTCCACAATGGGTGACCCATGGAGATGGGCTTAGGTGCGCGTGGGCTTCTCTTTCTCTGAGAGGCGCTTGACAGCCATGAAGAGCATGGCCAGGCCAAGAGGACTGCTGGTGCTTGGATCGCTGCTGCTGTTTCAGCTGCTGGCCGTCTGTGTGGCTGCGCAAGAGCAAGAGACGGCGCCAGATGCAGCTGACGTGTGCTCCTCTTCCTCCGATTCCTCCGGCGCGATCTTTAACTACGAGTATCTCGTGCACTGCACGTCGCTGCAGCACTCGCTGGCGCTGGCCCAGACGCTCATGATCGTCATCCTCATGGTGCTGCTCTACCTGCTGAGCTCCACAGCCGACATCTTCTTCTGTCCCGTGCTGCAGGTGCGGACAGACCTCTGCTCGTTGGCTCTCGCGCCTCTCTTGGCCACTCAGCATACTCCCGTGTGTTTGGTGTTAGACCATTGTGGAGAAGTACGAGATCCCGCCCAACGTGGCCGGCGTGACGTTCTTGAGCTTTGGCAATGGCTCGCCAGACGTGTTCTCCAACATCGCGGCCTTCACGTCGTCCACTCCCACGATAGGCATGACCTCCATTCTCGGCGGGGGGCTGCTCGTCACCACAGGTATGAACCACCACCATTGTCGATTCTTTCTTCAAGTTGACATTGACGTCTCTCTGTCCTCCTAGTCGTGGTCGCTTGTGTTGGCCTAGTGTCACAGGGCGAGCAGCAGCTCGTGCCACGGACGTACGTTCGTGATGTTGGCTTCTACTGCATCGCTGTCCTGTACTTCTTTCTCGTCTTCTTCGATGGCGTCGTGAGTCCTCTCTCTCTCGAGCTCTTGCTACTGCCTGCCAAGACACGATGCTCACGCTTGTGTCCATCTGACAGGTGCATCTGACTGAAGCCCTTGGCTTCCTGGCCATTTACGCAGGCTACGTCGCAGTGGTGCTGCTTGATAGTCGTGTGGCTCGAGTGGTCGAGGCCATCATTCCATCCAAAGAAGCCTACGAGAGTCGTGGACTCTACACTCCGGTCTCACCCATGGTACCGGGGGGAGAACTCGTGACACTGATCCCGATTCACGGCTCAGGCAAGACGCCCAGCTACGGCGTCTTTGCCGTGCCAGAGTACCCTGTCTCCGATTCCGATACGACCGACTCGCCATCGTCCATGATGATGCCGTCGCTGTACCGCAAGACGTCGGAGCCCACGCCCCGCTCCAACTCCAACTCCATCGAGGTTTGTGTGTTTTTGTTCCACTGACGGTCCCTCCCCACGGACTCTCATGTGTGCTTGGTCGAGGCAGGACTCCAACGCAGCGTTCGGCTACAGGTTGCAGTCTCGACCATCGCTCTTGGAAAGAACGGATGACCAGCTCAAGCGGCCTGCCACCGTGTGTGTGTCGACCATTCACCACCGCAAGAGTGAGCAGCGCCGCAAATCGACTTGGGAGTCTGTGGAATCCAGCGTCTACTTTGGTCCGGCTGCTCGGCGCTGGACGCGGAGCTACCATGTGGTCGATGATCTGGATGAATTCGTGCGGGTAAGTGACGCCGGGTCTCTCATTAGATTGGAATCCGCCTCAAGCACCGGCACCGATGAAGAAGACGACGAGATCATCACGGAAGCAGAGACACCCATTGTGCAGGACACGGCCCCCCTCACGTGGCTTCAGGTCCTGACGAAATACCCTTTGAAGGCCTACTCAGTCTTTGACGCCTTTGTCTGGTATCCATTTGAGTTCGCGACCACTTTCATCCGCCGCCTGACGATCCCACTGGTCGATGAGGATACGTGGGACAAAAAGCTCACCATGGCGTGCCCTCCGTTCGCCATCCTGGTCATCGGTGTCGCAGCGCTCGGTCTTGACGTCAGCAACCTGTACTTCCTTCTGGCCATCGTTCTAGGAGGCGGCTTGGCCAGTGCTTATGTGGCCTTCACCACATCTCCGCTGTCGCCTCCGCAGGGCAAACACCTGCTGCCATTCGTCTTCGTGGGCTTCGTGATGTCAGTCATCTGGATCATGGCGATTGCCAATGAGGTGAGACCGCTGCTTCTGTACTACTACTGTCTATCAATGACGTCGATGGGTGATTGATGGGCTGGATGATTTGATCACTGTAGGTTCTTGCCGTGCTGGAAACCCTGGGCGGGCTGTTCGGGATCTCCAACGCTGTGTTAGGCGTCTCTGTAAGTAGCTGCAAGAAACACCGAGTGTGGACTTCAACTCATTTATCATTGATGCGCAGGTCCTGGCCTGGGGAAACTCCATCGGTGACTTGGTGTCCAATACAGCGATCGCTCGTGACGGATTCCCCACCATGGCCTTTGCGGGTTGCTTCGCTGGTCCAATGTTCAACTTGCTGTTCGGGATCGGATTAGCAGTGACCATCGGAGTTCTCGCCAACGGTCCAATCGCCACGGGCAAGCCATCGCCGCTTGTGATCCTGGGGTTCGCCTACCTGTTGTCCAGTCTCGTCCTGAACCTTCTCGTGGCTTCCTACGACGGATTCGTGTACCGCAAGCGTCTGTGCTATTGCCTCCTGGCGCTTTACATGTCCTTCGCGATCCTGTCTGTGGTCGTGGTCATGACCAGCGCAGCCGAGGCGTGACTATAAGCCTCATTGTGTCGTGTTGAAAAAGCAAAGTAGTCATCAACCCCCAAGACTTGTTAACCAAAGAGCATCCAGTTGCGGCGAATTAAAAATCAACTTGATAGATCCAACCGGTCGAACTTGTGCTCGTCGTAATACGTCGCGCGTACTTTGCGGCCTCCAAAGAACCGTCCATGGAGACCCTGAAGCGCTGTATCATTGCAAGAAGACGTCAGTACTACTACTTTAGGGGAGGGGGGATGCAATCGGGCATCAAGTGTTACCGTTGTCAGCGTCACTAGCACGCTGGAACTTGACAAATATCCGCACGGCTTCTTCCGGGCGGACTCGCGTTGTGATCTCGTAGACCAGACATTTGTCCACGGGGCCGTACTTGGAAGCGCACTCTTCTTTGACTTCGTCTTGCAGCTCAGCATCGACTTCACCGGGGCCGACCATGTTCTGATCACCACAAACGCAGTTAGTTGGTTGGTCTGGATCAGTGTGCATGCCTCTTCATCGCACCTGAAGCATGATGACACATTGAGCGGCATGTTGATAGCTTCTGCTGTTGTCGCCCCGATGATCTATTCAGCATTGATGCGTCAATGGAATGTTCGCTACTGGTGAATGCTGAGCAGCACGAGATGACACAGCCTACCTGATGGCCTCGACGTGTGGCTCTCATTCCGTTGCGGTCTCAGATCGTGTCGAATGGTGTCTTCTCGGTTCCTACTCGTTGGTTCGTCTCGGTCTCGGTCTCGGTCATCGCGACTGTACCGGTCACGACTGCGACGACCATCACGCTCGTGAGATCGATCACGGTCGCGACTTCGCCGACGCTCCCGCTCGCGGTCATTTTGACGAGGTCGCTCACGCCCAAACTCGTCCAGCTCTACTTTGCCGCGAATTGGATCGCTGGCTTGGTGGTTTCGGGAGCTTGAAGATCTAGCGTTGGGAGATGGAGATGAACGAAAGCCAAGGCCGGCACCAGGAGAAGACGCAGAGCCGATGCCACCGCGTGGTGCAAACCCGAGGCCGACACGCGAGGGAGCGTCTTCGAACTGATCCACATCGGACACATTGGGCAAAGCAGCAGGGAGAGCACTCTGTCGACTTGCATTCTCCTCTCTGGTTCAAAGAATCAAACGTGGGCTGAGCTTTTGCATCAAGCATTCTCTCCACGTAGCAGAGCACCTACATCTTCTTCCGCATCCACGCAGGAACCGTCATGCCGCGGCCACGACCAGCGGCAGGCAGATCCATAGTCGGTGCCTTGCCTGCTTCCAGATCTCTTGCAAGCTTCTCTCGTTCTCGTTGGCCCTACGATTGGCAAGAGATTCCATCATTGTCCATTGGCAGTCAGGCGAGTGACACTTCCCAACCGACCTCTTCGTCTTGCTCTCGCTGGCGCCGGTCCAGTTCCCGCTTCACCTGCTCGAGCTTCTTCTTGTTATTGCGCTCCTCGCAGTAGGCCTCGTAGCTGTTGGGTCTCGCTGGATTGTACTCGTCTCGATAGGTGGCCTGGAAGAAGTGCTGCATGCCAGTCGCTTCTTCGGCCACTGGCAGCTGCAGTTGCTCGTGTGGAATGCGCACTTCGGTGGTGCTGGACACGCCCAATCCCACGCCCAGCGTCTTTGACTCCTCCTTTAGCTTGGGAACGGCTGCTGATGCAACTGGCTTGGTCACTGCAGTTGGCTTAACGCTGTTGCTGCTGCCTGTCTTGCGCTTGATAGACATGGGCTGGAAGGCCAGCGCAACGCGCGGCTTGGCAAACGTTGGGCTTTTGGAGGTCGCAGCGCCTGCTGCTACATTCTGCACATGGCAATTGCGTGAATTCGCAAGCCACTGACGCACACAAGAGAGAGCGATGGCAACGTACAGTCTTGGGCTGCTGCTGCTGGCTGAGCGTCTGTGCCCACACTTGAATAGCACACAAGAGTCCGATCATCACTCCACCACGCGCCACAGACAGAACCAGAGAGAGAGGCAATACATACCACTGGGTGCTGGCGTCGCGCCGGCCTTGGACGCGCCCTTGGCGAGCGGCAGGTCCCCATACAAATCCATCACGTTGGTTGCTTTGGCGCGTACTTAGCAGACCTTCGACCGCTTTATCCGTACTTAGTGGGCCTCGTTGTGGGTGCCGAACTTTACTCCGCGGGGGGCAGTTGGCGGCAGCTTCGTACTTAGCGAACCAATTGGTGGGCTAAAGCCAAAGAAATAATGGACGGCGGCTCCTCCGACGCGGCGGCGGCGGCGCGCATCCAGCGGCTGATCGACGATGCGGACCAGTCCATCAATCTGCTCTCGTCCTTCGACGTGCCCGTGGGTGCGCGCCCCTCCGGCTCCGGCTCGAGCAGTGGCGATGCCTTCGTGCTGCTGGGCGCCTCCGCCAGTTCGCAACGGCCTGCGTCGAACGGCCTGGACTCGGCGCTGGCGGCCTACGAGGAAAACCTGACGAGCCAGGCCGTGGACATCTCGGTGCTCAACGGCTTCCTGCACATCAAGGGCGTGTTCCCGGACCACTCGGTCGAGTACGTGGACATTGAGCCGCGCTTCACGACCATCGGCGAGATGAAGCAGGCGCTGTGCAGCAAGCGCGACTCGGCCAGCGATCTGGGCTTCGCGGCCGACGAGGCCAGCGTCATGGTGGACGGCCAGCGCATGGAGGATGACTGGCTGGTCGTGGACTGCGGCATGAGCTTCGACGGCGTGATCTACATCGTGCGCGCTTTCAGCAACGGCAGTTTTTTCGGCGGCGACCAGCGTGCCAGCGACTCGTCCTCACGGTTCGACCCGAAGCTCTCGATCGCGTCCATCTCGTCCACGTACGCGCAGTCCCGCAAGGCGCCCGTATACAACAGCGACCTGGAGCTCTCGGGCGTGAGCCAGTCGCTGGCCCTGGCGCAGATCTCGACGTCCAAGGCCGACGTGATGTCGCGCCACATCCGTCCGGAAGAGGCTACGTTTGCAGAGATTGCGTCGGATTTCTACGAGCGACTGGCGGACGTGCAGGACACGGATCTGTACTGCGAAGAGCTGCTGCGGGGCTATATTGACGTGCTGCAGGCGCGACTCGAAGGGCTCGAAGCCAAGGGACTGAAGGGCAATGCGCAGCGCTTCCACGCGGATATAAAGGAGCTGCGCGACGAACGCAACACATGGCGACTGCTATATGAGCTGCGCCGCATCTGCCATCCGACCGAGGAGGACCAGAACGATGATGCGCTCATGCTGGGGCCGATCGACAACGGCCAACTCCGCTTCGACATGCTCGAGGACGACGCCATCGGGATGCTCGAGACCGGCAACGAGAACTACAAGATCCAGCAGGCGGTCAAGACGTGGCTGGAGAACGTGGCCATGGAGAACACCATGAGCGTCAGTGAGAAGCGATCGGCCAGCAGCTCGCGAACGCTGCGCCTGATGAAGAAGCAGCTGCATCCGACGTCTAAAAGCGGGCTCCAAATGGACCCCGACAGTGTGCTGAGGGATGGCGATAGCCTCATCCTGGATGACGATGCCGAAGACGAAGCGGAGCTCATGAAGTGCATTTGGCTGTTTGTCCGAGCCGGTAAAATGGACGAGGCCGTTGATCTGTGCATTCGCATGGGTCAGTCCTGGCGCGCTGCTAGTCTCACAGGCGGCACCCCAGTCGGCGCCAGCGAGACGAACGACCGAGATGCGCCTCTCGAGCGGTGGGGAAACCCGTTCCGCGCGCTGTGGAAGACGACTTGCTGGCGGCTTTCGGAGCCGAACCAGCTGAACCTGTCCAAGGACAGCAGCGTGCTCGCCCGACAGTACGAAGAGATCATTTATGCCGCACTGAGTGGCAACGTCGATGTGCTCACGCACTCCACGTTCTGCGGGAGCTGGGAAGACCACTGCTGGGCGTACCTGCAAGGCATCACTGCCCAGCAACAAGACGAGATCCTGTTCAAGCTACTGAAGGTCAAGCTGCAGTCGTCCCAGCTGATCGTGGGCAACAATGCGCACCACCTGAAGCACTACCACTCGTTGCTGGAGAAGACCAAGAAGCTGAAGCGGTATGAAGCCAACTTGGACACGCTGTTTGAAGAGCTCAAGGGATCCAAGAACGAACTGGTGCGCGCGCAAGCCAACGAGCCCTTCCGACACATTCAGGCCAAGCTCGTGACGGGGAAAACGGAGTTCATTGTGAACAACGTCCTGAATGCGCTGCTATTTAACGCCGGCGACGACTCGTACAACTGGGATCTGCAGTTGGGCTTGAAATGTCAGGCCGACGACATCTCGCCCATGTTCCTGCGCTTTGCTGTACACTTTGTGCTCTTCGCCGCCTTCACGGGCGAGCGCTTTGACGACAAGGCCGGGCACATGATCCTCAAATTGTATATTCGCCACCTGGTCAAGCACCGACAGCTGCATCTCGTGCCAGTCTACGCATCAAGACTCCCGGTCGACGGCGCGATTGAGATCTATGTGCAGGTCCTGGCGTCCGTAGAAGACCACTTTGAGCGCGAGATGTGCGTCAAGCGAATCCTGGAGAATTCGAGCATGGATGTGCTGTCCACCGTGGTCCAGCGAACTGTCGAGCGGCTGCTGAAGGAGTACCGCCCAGAGCAGTCTAAACAGCTTGGCAAATCACCCTCGCTGGCAAATGTATCCACCTCCGAGACGGATCGCCGACGAATGCGCTCGATCGAGTACTTGTGCTTCTACAACGAGCACCGCGCTGAAGCGTTGTACTTCGTCAACCTTCTGGCGCGCCAGTTTGTGATGGAGGGCAAACTCAATGCTCTGACCGAGTTCTTCGTAGACATCTTGCCGGAAGACTTGATTGGGGTCATCAATCTCCACCGTGGATCGCAAACGAAGGAGGAGCACGAGATCGATCACTGTGTGCGCGAGTTCCTCTGCTGGCAAGCGTACATCCAAGCATGCGGCCACTACGACCTGTGGCGCAACTGCGTGAGCAATGCCACCGCACTGTCGTCATACACGGAAGAGAAGGACTTCCTCACGGAGCTCATGTTCCACAACTCCCGAGCGACCACCGCACTGTTGGACGCGCTGCACTTTGAGAACGGATGGATGGTGCATCGCTCCGGAAAGTCGAGCGAGGACGCAACCATCCGTCAGCTGTGCCTGCCGCTGCTGGTGTTCAACCTGCACTTCATTCAGCTGGAATCTGCCAAGGTCATCATGCGATTAGAGTTTTATCCGGAAGACGGCAAGACCAAGCTGGCGCATCCGCTGCTGGAGAAGTCACTGGAGGTGGCGGACGTCGTGGCGGACGAGCACTACGGCGTCTACAAGTCCATGACCGAAGATCAGTGCCGCGATCTGCTTCACTCTCTTCGCGACAGTTCCATCGCGCTATTGTTTATGGAGAGCTCGCTGCCGTCCGATCCCAGTGCGTGATTTGCCTATTAGCAGATCAGCTCTGGAATCGCCACTCTCTGGTTAACATGCGCCATAGAAAACAAGCTATTTCGTTCGTATTTTCCACTTCTTCTTCAACGCAAAATGAAATCTAAAGGTCTAACTCCAAAGAGCGAGGAATGGGGTCCTACGGAGGCCCACCGGACTGGTTGAAGCCTCCTTCGGCATCCACGGCGCCCACTAGATACTCCTGCAGCAATCGCTCCTTGCGGGTGGCTCCCTGATCGTCCACGTGGTGCTCCAGTACCTTTTGGGGCACAAACCACGTGTGGGGGCACGGATGTTGCGCGTGCTTCCAGGTCCACGCATGCACATTCAAATGGTCGCCTCCGTTCTTCTTGAGCAGGAAAATGCTTTCGATACCGGCGTTCGAAGTGGACTCTGCGCGAATGTCGTAGGATTTCGAGTCCGTGAGCACTCGACCGTCGGCAATGAACGAACTCGGAGGGTAATCGGCGTGTAGTGGGCCCACGTGACCCACAATGTCCGTGATGCTGCTGTAGGTGTGGGACCCAATGACCGAGTACACAGCGAAGCCCTTGGGCGCCATGAAGAAGCGCAGGTTGCTGTCGTGATAAGTTCCGTACCACGCACTGCAGCGCTTATTGGTGTGGAAGCAGACGCCTTCGATGATGCCGCTCTCCGGGTACGGCGCATACACCGGATGCAGGAAGCTGGCGTCGATCTGAAGCAGCTGCTCTCCAGCTTCGAACGGAATGCAGTGCACTTGAGTGTTGTCGTCGATCGTCGCCAGCTGGTGGTTCACCAGCTCGTCAAAGGACTGTTCACTAACGAAGGACTGGATAAAGCTGATCACGTTGCCTTGCACTGCGAGCAGGATGCCGATCGGAGGCTGGGACTCCAGCACGTGGACTGAAGCGGCATTGCCCATCATGGAGAACACATCGGACGTCACGCCCAGTTCATGGACCTCGTAGCGTTGCGGTGGCGGAGAGCTGGGCGACGCGTCTTGTGAGACCTTGTCTTCTCGGTACAAGATGCCCAAGGAGCCCAGGAACGACGTTCCGTGAGACCCATGGAAGCCAGAGATGTGATGATGCGGAGGGCACACCAGCGGAGTCACGGTGGTTCCGCCAGAGCCTCCAAACCACGGGCTCTTGCGCAGATTGGTCTCGAGGCGAATGGCATCAACCCAGTGACCGCTCTTCACTTCCACCTTCGTGAGCTTCTCGCCGTGAAGCAGCTCGAACACGTGCTCCTTGGCTCCGTACGTGGATTCGTTCTTCTGAGCCGCATGGAGCTGGCAGTCATCGAACGACAGGATCCGAAATCGCTCGACGTACTGGTCGCACTTGATCACGATGGCTCCAATCGGAGTGTTGTCGATGTAGAACTCTTCCTGGACGCCGTCGCTCAGAGCGAGGCCTGCCTTTGCGGACGGCTGCGAAGCGCACGACGACAGGTACGAATACGCCGCCCACGAAGGCGTTGACTCTTGCAGATCGGAAGGAATCGGGCTGCAGTAGACACCGAATGTCCCCACGTGGTGGTCACCTCTGCTTCCGAAGAAGCCGTGGATCCGGCTTCCGTCTGCAGGCTTGAGCAGTTTCAACGAGCCTCCAAAGCCACCAAACCATCGGGTAGTGCGCAGATTCGTGTGGAACTGGATGCCATCGATCCATGCGCCGGCACGAACGTCAATGCGCGTCAGGTACTCGTCCGGCAGCAGAATGATCAGGTGCTTATGGCCGGTTGAGCTCAGCCTCTGCTCGTCCCATGAGGCGATCTCAGCACGAGAAAAGGTCTGAATGCCATCCAAATAATGGTTCACATCGATCAGCACGGCGCCCAAGTCATTCGGCGCATCGCGGTTCACGTCGAATACACTGAACGGCTTCTGGGTGCCATCGGACGTGCCTTGGCCCACTGGGCCGCGAACGCTCTGGTCCCAGCTGATGATCGGCAGATGCGAAGTCTGCTTCGCGACAGTCGAAATCCAAGGGCAATGCACCAGCAAAAGCGCCGAGCCCATGTTCCAGTGCGCTCCCTTGCGGGCCGTGACCTCCGTGAGCTGGCTGTGGTTCAGGATCACGCGGCCATCGCTCTTGCTCTGCAGCAGCGGCAGCGATCCGGATCGAGGGTCCGCCACGTAGACGCAGAGCAGGCGGTTCATATCGTCAAAGCCACGACTCATGATGCCGCTCGTGGCATGGCCAAGACCGAATGTGTGGCCCAGCTCATGCAGAAAGGCCCCGAGCCCCGTTGCGTAGTTGGCCCAGAACGTGCCGCGGTAGCAGGAATCGTCCATGAGTCTGGTCTTGTCGATCTTCTCGTTGTTCAGGCAGCAGGCCGTGAGCTCTGTGAGCTGACTCGGCCACGCGTGGATGCCACACGAGCCAAAGACACCGACGCGTTCACCTCCGAGCGCTGTATGGCCCTCGGCCTTCTGCGTCTTGGCGTTGAACGCCGAGCAGCCGAGGATCACCGCGTGCTTGTACTGGAACTCCGGGTGCTCGTCGTAGCCCTGGTTCTCAATATCCTGGTGCACCAAACGGATGAGCTTCTGGTCATTGATTGACCGCGCCTCGGCATTAGAAAACGTCGTGCGCAGCAGATGCACGACAGGCAGGCCGTCCGGGCCGAACTCCAGGGCAAACGTGCGCCTGGGCAGCCCGGCGTCGTGGAAGAACTCGGCCGTGGCCATCTGCATCACCAGCGCATTGAATCGGATGCGGTTCATGGCCGCCACATCGGAGTTGTCCACACCTGGGGGCGCGTCAAAACCGTCGTGCTTGCCGGCATCGGCGCTCTTCTGGTAGTAGAAGCGCACCACATAGCCCGTCACGACGGGCACGTAGGCCAGCGGGAACGCTCTCTCGCAGTAGGACCCGAGCTTGAGCGTCACAACGTGCTTCCCTGGTTCTGGCAGTAGCACGAAGACCTTGAATCGGCCGCTGTGCACGGCCACGGGCCAGAACGTGCTCTTCTTGGCGCCCTCGATGCGCGCCTCCAGCTGGCACTCGTTGGCGGCCAGGGGCAGCGAGGCCAGCGTGGTGACCACGCCCTCGATGAGCACGAGCGGGTACGAGACCACCTCGCGCTCGCGCAGGTTCACGACGGCGATGGGCTCCATGAAGTTCTCTCTGCTCGCGTGGCGTCCGCCCGCGCGCTTCTTCTTGCGATGTGGCAAGCGCGCAAATAGGTACAGCACGGGGCCGTACCGTACGTTATTCATCTGGATTTGTGAAAGTAGTGAATGGTCTCACCTTGTTTTGGTATTTGGGATGCAATTGGGACAAGAGAGTTGAACCCACGAGGAAGTACAGTGGGAATATTATACAAGGAACATGCAACATGGCCGAGCGAGATGCAAGTCAGTCGGAGCGAGTCAAACGAGGCGCAAGCTTGGAATAATACATACTACTGTAGCTGGTTCTGTATTGTACTGGTGTTACTGCTGGCTACTAGATGCGGCTGCTATATGTGAAAGTGACTTTTTTACAGTATTAATACTGTGCATGAAGTCTTTTAACAAGGACTCTCCCAGATGCAGAGCCTGAGATATAGAGCACGACGCTGTGGTGAAACGTAACCTCATCTATTTGCTAATACTATACGCCTCTTAGAGCATCGCCTTGCTTGCTCATCAATCCATCGTGGTGATCCCTTCTTCTCGTTTGTTTGACGCTGTCGACGTACGCACCCCTCTTTGTAAGGCACACACAACCCGTCCTATGCTGGTAGAAACCCGACCCGTTTTTTTAAATGGGTTCGGTGCCCTTTCATAGGATATGCAGAGCGGCTTGATGCGCTGGCGATAGAGCGTCATGGGGGCCGAGATCTCGCGGCTGCTGGAGCAGGACGCCATCGCCAACGTCAACGGCGTGCTCTGCGAGTCCACGCTGAACGGCGATGCGCGTCGTAATGGCCAGGACGTGGTGCAACGCGAGCGGATCTTTGAGTTCTGTGCCGACTGGGAGCTCGGCCGGATCAAAGCGCTCGTGAGGTGGTACACGCGCTTCGAAAAGAAGAGCGGCAGCAACGAGCCAACAGAGACGATCCTGGCGCTGCATGAGCGCGCAGACAGCTGTGCAGAAGAGATCTGCGTGCTGGAGACGCTCCTGCGGCAGCTCGCGCAGGAAATCGCCTTTGCCTCCGACAAGATCCAGCCTCATGAGGAGGAAGAAGACGATGCGCTAGAGCCAGCCAAAGACGTTGAAGCCTATGCAAAGCTCCTTGCACAGCTCGAGACGCGCAAGAAAGACGCGGAGCTGGAGCTGCGAGCTAAACACGATGTGCTGATCGAACTCAAGCGCCATTTACTGGCGTCGATCGATGACGTAGACCTCAGCCGCGTGGTGCGGTGGCCCATGTTCATGAAGGCCGTGACGCAGGTGCACTTCCAGTCGTCCATGCAGATGCAGGAGCAGACGCGGGACGAGTGGCATCCGGCGGCCCTGGGCTTTGCCATGCATCGGGATCCGAATGCGAACACCCAGCTGACCGAGTTCATGCAGGGCGATATCCTGCTGCCGCCGCTTGCAAACCACGAGATCGACGGGCACACGGATGACGGCGCGAGCGATTCGGCTGCCAGTGCAGACGAAAGCGATGCAGGCAGCGACAAAAGCGAGGCGGGGGATGCTGAGGGCGAAAAGACCGATGAGAACGCAGTGGATGCTGTCGATGCAAATGCCCAGGCCACGAAGAAGGCGCAGGCAGATGAAGACGAGGACGACGACGATGAAGACGACGAAGACAGTGCTGGCGATGTGAAGAAACCTCCTGTTGTCGCGCAGCAGCCTTTGGAACAGGACGTTTCCGCTGTGATACCACCGAATCCAGAAGACAAGTCAGCTGCAGCACCAGCGCTGAATGAGACCAATTTGGCAGACCACACACTGCAAGCCAGTGCTGAGGAAGCGCCAAGCGGGGCTGCCGCACAACTGCGGTACCGAGCCACGTTGAAACGACCGAGAGTGATCAAGCGCCCCGTTCCACCGCTTTTCGACCCGTCGATCTGCTCGCCAGTCTTCTTCGGCTACTCGGATGAGCGGCATAAGGACCCTGTGGAGGAAGCCGTGGTGGAGCAGACGGCCGACGATCGGAAAGAGGACGAGATCTTCTCGGCCAAGCTGCTGAATCTCAAAGCAGTGCTGGAGACCACCATCTTAGCCGAGAAAGGCAAGCTCCAGGTGCTCAACCAGCGCGAGGCCGAGCTGGTAACCAAGCGCGAGAAGCACTGGCAAAAGCGCAAGACCGAGTTTGAGCGAGCCCAGAAGGAGCTAGACCCGAACGATGTCTTCTTCCGCACCCACGAAGTGCAGGACAAGCGCACGCGCGATCAGGAGGGGATCGAGGACGAAGAACTCAAGCGCCAGAAGCGCAATGTAGAGACCAGGACTGCTGCTGCGCAAGACGCCTACGCCCAATCCGTGGCCACGATCGCTTTTGTCCGCTCGACAGATAACCCCTTGGGCGAAGCCAGATTGGAGTTCCACGAGTACGAGATGAAGCGGCACGAAGCGGACATGATGGACGCTAAGAAAGCGCTCAACATAGCCAAAGAGGAGTACATGGCGCTGAAAACAGCCAAGAGGATTGAGATCCCAGGCCAGGAGGGTAAGCAGCGAGCGCAGCTGCTGTTCGCGGAGGGACAGATCAAGTCCAAAGAGAAGGATCTGGAGGAGGTCTGCGTGCGGTACGACAACGAACTCTTCTTGGTGAAGCGAGCCAAAGCCATCTTTGAAAAGGAGCAGCTCTTTCTGCCCTTCTTCACGTGTCTGCAAGGCCCGGCATCTAATGGGAATCCGAAAGCAAGCAGCTTCACTCTGTTAGATATGGTCTTGGGCCTGCTGCTGGGCGTAGGCAAGAACCAAGTGCGAGAGAAGGCGCGCTTCATGTTTGACATCTTCTGCAGCACGCGAGGCGAAGCCCGAAAGCAACAGTAGAGCGATCCAGCGATTACCCCACTACTCAGTCGGGAGGCCCTGGGCGAGATCTTGAGCCTGCTGTTCAACCTGCTCATGAAGATCGGTGATGTCCATTCGTCTACGGGTCTCTCTCCCGAATATGTTCATGGGCTCGTGCAGCGTGAGTTCCTCCGACTGGAGATTGAGAGCTCCTCCGCAGGAGAAGCCGCTGGTCCGCGCGACGGAATGACGGCGTTCGAGTTCAACGAGTTCTGTCTAGGCATTGTGGACAAGTCCAAATACCTGTGCGAGCTGCTGGGCCATCCATGGAAGTACGAGCTGCTGAGCCGCTACGTGATGCAGCACATGAGCGTCACGCAACAGTACAAGCTGGGGCTCATCAATGTGAACGATCTCAAGTTCTCCGTCGCCAGGCAGCTGGTCCAGCCACGAGAGGAGCTGTCTCGGTGGAAAAAGGCCGTGATCCATGAGCGAGCGTTGGCCATGGGCGAAAACGATCCGCTCAAGACCGACTACTCCAAGTATCTGCCCAAGCGCAGGACCAAATTGCTGTCGAACGTGGTGCCGCTGGACCATGGAGGATACCGCAATTTGATCCACTACCGCATGGAGGTCATGCAGCGCGCCACCGTCAAGCTGCAAACGATCTGGCGAGCTCGCAAGGGACGCCAACTAGCGCGACTAGTAGCCGAGAAACAGGCGTTCTACCATGCGCGAGGCGTGGCTCTTCTCGCAGCAAGAACCGAAGTGGAGAATGAATGGAACACCAAGGACGCCAAACCTGCGCACAGCGTCGAGAAGATGAAGTTCGAGGCCAAGATTCGCATGCGGCAGGTGAAATTGCGTACCAAAGGCAATGCGTTCAATCGGGAGCAGGTACTGGCGCTGATGATGGAAGAGGCCGTGCAGCAGGCGCAGCGA
>JAADVF010000330.1:0-30189 GCA_023334555.1 Elongisporangium undulatum
GTCGGTGCGGTTCGACCCTTGGCCAGCGTTGAGTCTGCAGATATATTTCGACTCAGCACCGGTGATTTGCTCAAATCGTCCCTGGCGGCCGCTGCGAAAGTTCGACGCAAAGTAGTGCCGTTGGAGAGCGGTGGAGACCGCATGAGCAAGTCCTTGTAGTATCCAGGGTTTGCTTTGTTCATTGTCATGGCTCGTGCCAGCGGCTGAAATCCGCTTGTTCCTTTGCTTGGATCCGGGCCTGAATTGCCAACACTGGCCTGTCCTGGATGCTTAGGTGGATATTTTGGCTCTCTACCCATACCAATGATATGTCGAGCAGAGTCAAAGGACTTCCCGTAAATGTACTTTGGTGTGGATGGAGGGCAAGTCGAGGGAGAATTGGACGCAGATGGGCTCGATATCGGAACTGGCGAAGATCTCAACCCAAGCGAAGCCACAGTCACGCTTGGGGAATCGGCTGCAGTATCTCGCAATGGTCCGCTCTGGGTTCGACTCGTGACGTTAATCGGAGGTTGTTGCGTCTCGTTCTCTTGAGAAAATGATCGAATTCGCCTTTTCGTTGACAGTTGTGTCCAAAACGATCGCTCGTTTTCCTCCAGAGGAATCGATTCAGAAAGCTCGATGGAATTGGCTTTTGCGCGCTGAGCGATACCGGTCGCCTTTGCCTGCTCAACGATGATGTTCATCTCATCACGTGGGGACAGAATAGAGCTCAACACAGAGTTGCTTCCTCCATTATAGCCCTCGGGGTTTCGAGTTGCTGTGTTCTTGGGTTCATGGAAGCTGGCAGAGTTCCATCGTCGGAGCGAATGGTCCGGCTGCATCATAGATCCACTGAAAGTGACGCTTGTGACGTCTGAAGGCGAAAAGATTGGATCTCGTGAAGCCGTCAGGGTACTTGTGGATTTCCCTTTGACAACTGGGTGGAATACCTCATCGTCATAATTCCGCAGCGTTTCGCGAGCGAGCAGACTGGTGCCAAGGAACGGAGCAACAACCGAAGGTGAAAACGCTAGATCCACATCTGGCGTCTTGGCGAGTTGCCAACGGTCCTGTGATAGGATCAACTTCTTGAACGTCGTCTTCTTAGTCTTCCTGCTCGGCGTCTTTGGTGGACTCAGAGGACTTCTTGAAACCTGTGAGCGCTCTATTTTGCGTGGATATCCTCGGATTACCTTCTTCAGTGCCTCCGGGAACGACATCTTACTTGCAGACCCAGTGAGATCAAACATGCGGCTTGCAGGGAGCGGCTGGAACTGCTTGTTCAACTTGCGCTGACACTGACAAGCTCGCATTCGATGCGAAATCAATTGGTTGTTGTACTTCTGTCGGCGTGGCAAAGGCGATCGAGATGCTCTAGCGTCGGTGCATTTGCAGTCAAAGTCGACAAAGGTGATGTTAACCCAGTGCGGCACTTGATACATGACATTCCCAGCATGGAGAGCTTCAGTCAGGAGCTCCTTGGTCATCGATGTGGACGTGATATCTTCATTCACATTCAACTTGATATTCCCTGCTTCCATGCTGGGGCTGATAAATAAAGGGACGACGTGCATCGGCGGAGTGGCCAGTGAGATCAAATCCATGCCAACGCCGTTGTCCATCATTCGCTGCTTGGTGATCTGCGATAGTTTCTGTGGCGTATGGAATACACCGGAGCCTGCCGTGAGCATGACTATGCTCTGTCCCGTCCGACGCAAGTCTCGATCCATGTAGTGCTTGTCTAGAATGTTTAGCGTCACGTTAATGGCTTCCAGTACGTTGCCTTCGCTCGCGCGGGTTGGAACCCCATGCGGCAGTGTCTTCCACTTCACGTTATATCGAGGGTTCGCTCTCTTCCCGTCTAATTCACTGGCTTCCGACTCCTTGCTTAGCCAAGGGCAGAGCTCATAGTCGGCTGGCATGTCTTCTTCTGGCGCTCGCCATCGGTGCTTGTCGTGGTAACACGCGAACTCCTGCTTGAGTAGAGTAAGTAGGTGGCTCCAGTCCGGCCCCGTGTAGTTCATCACCACAACCTTGTAGAAGTCCTCGTAGTACTTGCCTGTCTGTGGATCCACGTGGATCGTGGGGCCAAAGTCGTAGCCGTCTGCGAACGCGCTGCCGTGCACACCCGCAGGCTTCTGCTGCATTGCCGTGCTGTAGGTGAACGGCTCGTTGCGCGGGTCGTAGTCTACTGGGAACTGCTCTCGCTCGTAGATGCTTCGAGAGAACGTGATGACCGTGACGGAGTGGCTGACAGATCCTCCGCTCCACTTGGCGATGAGCTTCTTGAGCCAGCGGTTGAGCAGTTTCTCGTAGTACAACTCCCCGTCAGGAGCGAACTCCCACATGTCGGTGCTCATCTGGATGAGCCACACGATGCGAGCCGAGCGCGAGCGGAAGATCATCTTGGTCTCATTGCCCACGACGCCGGAGAACGCGTCCTGGTTGCCGGCCAGCAGCCCCTCGACCTGCGCGCGCATGCCCAGCGCAGCCACGTGCTTGCCCACGTACACACATGAGCCCAGCGCGGCCACTTTGAAGCGCCAGATGTCGGCTCTGGACAGAAACTGGTCCTTGAACGTGAGCTCCATGTAGTCCAGCATGACGTCCTGCGGCTGCACGCGCTGCACCATCACGGGCTGGAAGGTCTCCAGTCGGCATTGGGCCGCGATCTCCTTGAGCACGCTCACCTGCAGATTGCCTCTGACGGGTGCAAGAGACGTCACCTGCAGCACGAGCCGCTCGTGGTCTGCGTCCGGCTGACACAGCTCCACCAGATCCAGCAGCTACAGACACGCGCGCGTCAGTCCCAGGCAGGGCTCACTCGAGAGAGCGACGCTGCTTGCCTGGATGTGCGGGAAGAATTCCGGGTTCAGCACCAGCTGCGCCCCGAACTCCGGGCCGTGGACCATGAGCGAGCACAGCGGCCGCTCCGCGTTCTGCGGCGCGCTGGGCGTGCGTCTCAAGCGGCGCATATTGCCTTATGTCTCTTGGATCCGAATGCGCACTTAGCGGCCTGTCGCGCCTTTGCGCCTGCGCACCTAAGCGGTCGCCCTCTTGCGGCGTCATCATCAGGGCTGCAGCATGAGCCGCAGGGGCAGCGCGAGCCCCATGGGGCTCCCGGCCTCAAACGAGAGCGAGGTGGAGCTCATGCGCACCATCCTGGGCGAGCACGTGCCGCAAAGCGTGATTCTCACGTGCCTCAACGCCTGCGGCTTCGACGTCAGCGCCGCACTCAACTGGTACTTCATGGACGTGGCGTCGCACGCCGAGGCGGACCCGGCGGTCGAGGAGGATGGCCGCGAGGGCCGTCGCTACGTTCCGTGGATCGAGTCCGGCCTGAGCCTCACGCTGCACGCACGCCACGTCGCGGGCATGGTCAGCAAGACGGACGCGTACTACGCCACGCTCACACGCGGCATCGCGTCCTACGACATGCTCACGCCCAGCAATCACAAGTTCCTCACCATCCGCCTGCGCAAGCGCGCCTGGCGCACGGGCAACGTGCTGGCCCCGCAGAAGCCGTTCTTCGCCAATGGCGACGTGGTCACGCTCGAGTGCAACGGGCTCTGGCTCAAGGCCAGCCAGCTCAACCGGGTGCTACAGTGGAAGGCGCCATCCGAGGACGACCGCAACAAGTTCGTGATCCGCGGCCTGCCGCTGGGCCGCAACCTGCGCCCCGGCGACTACTTCTTCCTCACCAGCTACCGCTGGAAGGACAAGGAGATCGTGCTGCGCGACGAGCGGCCCGTGGGCCTGAGTGGCTTCAACATGAGCGCGCATCGGTGCTTCCTGGGCCTGGAGCGCATCAAATCGTGAGTGGATCGGCTCTGCTTTGGGCTGTGATGTGGTGGCTGACGCCTCGTTTTATGCGTGCAGCCCTTCGCAGCGCTTCTTCATGTACGCCAAGCTCACGGAGAACGCGCTGGAGACGCTCGCGCAGCCGACGGACCCGCTCGACATGACGAACGTGAACATCAGCGTCATGGGCAGCGCCTCCGCTGCGCCAGAGCAACGGCCGTCGGCGTCTCCGCAGCAGCAGACAGTGAGTACTTTGCTGATGCGGATCCGAGAGGGAGTGCTGACTCGGTGTCTCGTGATGTAGCGTCAAAGCAGTCGACTGAGTGACGAACTCTCTCTCATGGACACCAAGCTGGACCAAATGGCTGCGATCATCGGAAACGAAGTGTCTCGCGACCGCCTGGTCTACTTTCTGGACGGTGCTGGCGGCAACGTTCAAGTGGCTCTGGAGCATTACTTCATGACTGTCTCCACCATGGAGCCCGAAGCGCTACCCGCTGGCATCCCTCCTTCTTCTGGACGCCCGCCTCTGTCGTCAGTTGCTCACGTGACCCCGGCATCCGTTCGTGAGCGTGCGATTCGCCGTCCCCAGAGCGAGATGATCATTCCCATTCCGATGGATCCGGTGCCTTCAGACCCAAACACGCCCGATTCCAGCAGCGGTCTGCCCCCTCTCGACTACGAGAATGCACATTTACCACCGGCGCCTACGCCAAGAGAGCATGCGGCGGCGGCGCGTGAAATGGCGCGCGAACGTGTCGCGTCTGCTCCGGAAGAGCCGTTCGCTGTTGAGGACGAGCAAGACCAAGAATCGCTGACGATCCAGGACTTTGAAATGCTTAGTGTGCTGGGCAAGGGCAGCTTTGGTGCCGTCATGCTGGTGCGATTCAAGAAAGACGGCCGTGTGTTCGCACTCAAGATCATCAAAAAGACCAACATGGACAGAGCGGACGTTGTGAACGCCATGGAGGAGCGACAGATCCTGCAGCGGATCCACCACCCATACATTTGTGGCCTGGTCTTCGCCTTCCAGACGAACGAGCGTCTCTATCTCGGCATGAAGTACTACGCTGCAGGCGATCTCTTCTATCATCTGAATCTCAAGGGGAAATTGGATCTGGTTGATGCGCGACTGTACGGCGCAGAGCTGGTGCTAGCGATCTCGTACCTGCACGAGCTGAACATTTTGTACCGAGACCTGAAGCCTTCGAACGTCATGATCGATGCCGAAGGTCACATCGGCGTAGTGGACTTTGGTCTCTCCAAGCAGCATATCTATGGTAGCAGCTACGGCGTCAATACGCTGTCCGGCACAGCCGAATACGTTGCACCAGAGGCACTGGCTCAAACGGCCGATGGATCCAGAAACTACGGCAAGGCGTACGACTGGTGGAGTCTCGGGATTGTCTTGGTACGTGCATTGCGTCTTCGTTTGGCTGTGGGTCGGATGCTAAACGTCTTGTGTATCCAATCAGTATGAGATGATAGTTGGCGAGTCACCCTTCTACCACGAAAACGAGCATCAGATGCTGACAAAAATCGCCTACGCAGAGGTGGTTTTCCCGCACGATTTCCCCAAGGACGCGCTGGACCTTGTTCGCGGCCTATTGTACAAGGATCCATCGCGCCGTCTTGGATCTGACACTATGGGCGGCGTGGAAACCATCAAGGCCAATGTGTTCTTCCGGTCCATTGACTGGACCAAGCTCCATCGACGAGAGGTGAAGGCTCACTGGACGCCCAAACTCACCAGCGAGACGGATACGCGGTACGTGGACCCTGAGTTCATCGACGAAGGCCCGCCCTCTGCGGCGTACGACCCGAGTGCGATGTTGAAAAAGGCGTTCAGCAAACGCTTCAGCCAGTTCTCATTCAATTACAATCTCAAATAAACCAGCTGCTCGTCTTGCGGATAGGACTTGCTGCACTTGTACACATACGCTCACGTGCGTCTTGGTTCTTTACGTTTCTGATTTTAGAGGGCGGTTCATGAGCAGATCCTGCAGTTGGTCGAGCTTGATCTGGCCCTTGAGCGTGGCGTTCACTGCTCGGAAGATTGGCAGGTCCAGACCGCACTGTTCAGCAAAGTAGACCGCCACTTCGGCCGTGGGTACGCCTTCCACCGTCATGGTCTTGAGGATGTCCTCCGTCTTCTCGCCCTGGATCACGCGGATGCCGCACGTGCGGTTGCGAGAGAGGCTACCGAAGGCTGTGAGCATCAGATCGCCGATACCCGAGAGGCCCGAGATCGTGATGGGCTGACCGCCCATGGCGATGCAGAGCTTCTGCAGTTCGAGCGAGCTTCGGGTGACGAACGCGGCCAAGGTGTTGATGCCCATGCCCGCGCCCTCGACCATACCAGCGCCAATGGCCAGAGGATTCTTCAGTGCACCGCCCAGCTGCACGCCGATGATGTCCTGAGAGCTGTAGATGCGAAAGTCCACGGTCGAGAGCAGTCGCTGGACGGCGACCGCGTGGTACAGGTACTTGCCTGCCACGACAACTGCCGACGGCGCTTTCTTCATCAGCTCCAATGCGAACGAGGGGCCTGCAGCAGCCAGTAGGTCAGCACTTTGAATAGTACATTAGTACTCGACAGCACTGAACGCACCGGAGAGGAACGTCAGGGGCTGGTCGCGTTGCAGCGCTTCCAGGATCGGCACTGAGAGCAGCTGCTTGGTTTTGAGGTACAGGCCCTTGCAGGTGATGACCAGGATGGCCTCCTTCGGGATCACATCGCGATGCTGCTCCAAGAAATCCGGCGTAAGCTGCGCGGGGAGACACACGATGACCAGTGCAGCATCGCGCGTGGCCTCTTCCACTACAGTGGTCGCAGTGATCAGCTCCGACAGCTCAAAGTCCGTGAACACCGACGGATGGCGGTGCTTCTCATTGATGGCCTCGACCTGCAGGCAGCACACGAGCATGAGTAAGGCAGTTGCATCACCACAGCGCATTGAGTCTCCTTCTCACGGTCTTTGGATCGCGAGCGTAGATCGTCACGCGGTGGTTCCTTCTGGCCGCGATGGTGGCCATGGCCACGCCAAAGGCGCCGGCCGCCAGCACGGCCACCTTGACCTGCTCCACGTCGGCCGAGGGCAGGCCTGCGTTCGTGGCTGTTCCCGTGAGGCCCATGATCTCTCCTGCGCGTTGTCCCGTCACTTGCGTTCTGAGCTGCTGGGCGCAATTAAAACCCGCACTTGTTCCATTTTCCGCCATGACCGAGCGGCGTCATGGATGCGACCGATCCCCTATCCCACGGTGAACCTCATGTTTCGTCTTCTTTATTCTTTTATTTATTCGAAGTGGAAGCATACCGGTTTTGTATCGATATCCCCTGTCGTGTATACGATTTAAAAGGTGCCACTGTACACCAGACGACTGGCCACCCTGGCGCCGTCAGTTCCAGTCTTGGCTGAACGCAACCACGCAGTCGCGGTTGTCACGGGAGTGCGTTAGATCCTAGTGATTCCTCATGACGATAAAGAAGGGTTGGCCTCGCGCCACATCGTTCCAGCACTGGGCTTGCCCGGTGTCCTAACACATTCGTTGGAGAGTACCTCAGGTACTCGCTGATAGCGCCTTGATCTTCTCTCTGAGGGGATCCGCCTCATTCATATGTGCATGTTAATTCATTGGCTTGATTGCGACTGCGCAGCGTGTTCCTTCGGGCGTGCACTGTGCAGTGGGCCTCGCCAGGGTCTGCTCTCGGGCGGACTCTGTTCTTCTGGTGCGAGTGTTGTGGTCGGCCATTGGTTTTCAATGGTGAATCGATCACGCTCCCTTTCAGCAGTCAAGCCGATAGCGAAACGAGTATCATAGTACCCTTCGTTCGAATCCACCGGCGTTGTGTCTCCAATAGCTCATACAGTCCATCAACAATCTCTATAGTGCATTCTCTGCCGTCATCTTCATGTTCACACGTCTGTTATGAGAAATACAGTGTTCCCTCTGGTTGAGAGACCCGTTTGTCTATAAAATTCCAGATCGTACTTAGTGCGGCTTTCCCGATATACCACCTGGGTTCAATGAACGTTCCTCGCAATTGGGACTGAGCCCAGTACCAACTGAGCAACCATGATGATGCAGCGGCCGCGCGCCGCCACCACGGCCTCCGTGACGTCCTCCGCCGCCACGTGCTGCTCCTCTCCGCCGCTCTCGAGCGACGGCGTCAATCTGGACGAGCTCTTCCACGACGCGCCGCTGCCGCCCGTCAAGCGCCGCTCCGCCTCGCTCAGCGACCAGTTCCCCGTGCACCATAAGCCGCAGACGGCGCGCAATGCCGTGGCCAGCGCCATGGCCAACGTGTCCAAGTACGTGGCCTCCTCTGGCAAGTCTAGGGCCGAGAAGTTTGCCAAGTTCCGCTCGTCCTCGGACCAGTTCATGAAGCTCGCGCCCAGCACCTGGAAACTGCCCGGCATGGGCATCATGAAGGGCGGCGCTGGCCGGGCTCGTGCCCGAACGAGAGCTGCCCAATTCGGATGGATGGGCGACGAGGACGTGCACTCGGTCTCTGCAGTGCACAAGCTGCACGGCGAAGACTTTGGGGCCGTGACGCCGTACTATCACATCGTGGCGGACGGCGTGTCGTCGCCCTTCTCCAAGCAGGCCGTTCCCAAAGGCGTGGCGCAAGTGAGCTCGGACGTGATCGCGGCAGAGCTCGTGGACGCCGTGAGAAAAGGTCTGGAGGACATGACCAACCACAATGCCGTGCCACTGGACCCCGTGGCCTTTGAATCGGTCGTGGTCTCCGCCATCAAAGCCACGCGCATCAAGTGCTTCCCCCACCGCCACTCGCGCATCGCCACGACGCTCTTGGTCTCGTACTTTGACCGCTGGAATGGTAAGCTGCTCACGTTTTCGCTGGGCGACTCCAAGTGCATCGTCATCCGCGATGGAGAGATTGTGTACGAGACGTTGGCCGTGCTGCACGAGTTCAACGTGCCTTGTGTGGTCAACCTCACGTCGCAGATCACCAGCGCTGATTACGTGGTGCAGAGCTTCGACCTGCAGGCCAAGGACATTTGCCTCACGGTCTCCGACGGCATGAGCGACAATCTGTACAAGCACGAGATCTTGCGCACGCTGCAGGAGATCACGGACGACCCGGACTGTGGCCTTGACCTGCTTCAGCAGGGCTGCGATCGGCTCGTAGCGCAGTGCCAAGGCGATCACGCACCAAAAGGCTTCCACAAAGCTCCAAGACAGCACGAGAACGAGGATCACAGTGATGCCAATGCTCCTTCAGTGTCTCCATTGCCGTTGGAACCCCTCGATCCGCTCCTAGTCAACAGCGAGATCGTGTTTGTGCCCTTCGCCACGGCTGCCGCGCTGGAATACCGCGCTCGTTCTCTGCGAGAGTTCTCCAAGTCCTCCATGGGCGACAAAGACCGCGTGGACCATCTCGCGAGCTCTCTGCCGTTATACGAGCGCCACCAGACCAAGGCCATGCTAGATCGCCACGTGCTGCGGAACAAGCCGAACCGGAAGCGCCACTATTCGCTGGCTCAGCTCAAGCGCATGGCCGAGATGCAGATCAAGAAGCCGGACGACATCACAGTCCTGCTCTCGCGATTCGGATAACCCAGCAGTTTATTATTTCACCCATGGCTCTACATGTCGGCGATCGGGTTGGCGTGGATCGTGACGGACTCGATCACGATGGGCTTGAGCGGGCGGCTCTTGGCGTCCACAGGCGCCTTCTCGATGGCGTCGAGCACGTCCATGCCGTCGATGAGTCTGCGGCAGCGTATTAGTATTAAATTAGTATAATTTTGTGAGTTGGATCATGCGTTTGCGTACCTGCCGAAGACCGTGTAGACGTTGTTCAGATGCGGCTGCTTGGCATATGTGATGAAGAACTGCTGCTTGTTGGTGTTGGGGCCGCTGCTGGCCATGGACACGATGCCTCGGCAGTTGTGCTGAGCATTGCGTTAGTGCGCATAGTTCAGCCATAGAGCAGCAAGGACGCACGCAACAGTACTCACTCTGTTCTGCGGATGGAATTCGTCCTCGATAGCTCCGCCCCAAATGCTGTCGCCGCCCTTTCCAGTGCCTGTCGGGTCGCCGCCTTGCACCATGAAGCCCTTCATGTTGCTGTCCCCAGAGTACTTACTGTCAGTGGGAAGGAGCGATGGACACAACATACTCAGCAGATGTACCGGTGGAACTTGGTGCCATCGTACGCGCCACACGCACAGAGCGCCAGGAAGTTCTACGAGTGGAGCGCATGAGCTCAATGCCTGGCCAACGGATCCATGTAGCGAGTCGTACCTCTGCGGTCTTGGGCGTCGTATCGCAATGGACTTCGATCTTCAGGTCGCCCATCGTCGTATGCAGTGTCACAGACTAGACACACAACAGGATGCCCAAGCAGTCAGTCTCGCAGCCAAGGGCACATACAAGCAGCCCCATGTTCCTACCATCGTGCTGCTTTATGAATTGATAAATCGAATTCAAGAGAGGCGCCACTGTACTCAATATCGTACTTTGCCAATCCGCCCCAGTACTCTGGTGAAGTGATCGCATAAGCAAGTTGCAGTTGGCCATGGAGACCATCAAGGTCATGGAGGCGGCCACGCTCATCTGTCTGCGACGTCGCGCCAACGCGTGGGAAGTCCTGCTGGGCCAGGGAGAGGTCAAGAACTGGCTCCGGTCCAGCGAGACCGCCACGCGCGTGATGCGCTATCCAGGCGAGTGGAAGTTCCCGGGCGGCAACGTGGACGCGCAAGACGCGTCGCTGGAGGCCGCCGCACTGCGAGAGCTGCAGGAGGAGTTCCTGGGGCTTCCTGGGGCGGCTGTGGCTGGCGCCAGAGTCTACTTCCTCAGCGAGAAGCTCACACGCCCCATCCAGCGCCGACGCCATCGCATGTTCAACTTTGTGGCCTTCGAGGACGAGAACCGGTCGTGGCTCAATGACGAGGCGCTGCAGCATGTGAATGCCACGCTCCAGCGCAAGAGAGACGCGTTCTTCGCCCAGTACCTGGCAGACGGATCCTTCTGGACCATGACAGAGCAGCAGAAGATGCAGGTTTCGCCCGAGATCCGCTGCGTGCAATGGTTCCCCATCCAGGACGCCATGCACATGATGCTCATGTCGCTGCTGGATCCGTACCGGTCGCCCGTAAACGCCTGGCAGCAGCAGGAGTTCGAGACCTACGGTGTGAGCAGACGCGACCCCATGTTCATCACACTGCAGGTGCTCAAGGAGATCGCAGACGTCGAGTCGCTGGACAAACTCCGGGATCGCGTCCGCAACAAGAGACCGATACCCGCCAGCAGCTTGTAACGAAGGCGCTATCTGGAAGCTCAGTGTCATCACCTAGGCCGCACTTAGTACTAAGTACGCTTACCAAGCCTGTTAATTAACACTCGAGCGTTACAATATCAGTTGGCCTGCTTGATGGACACAAAATGGCGAAGCCAAGAGACAGCAAGAAGCGCAACAAGTCTCGCGGAGACAAGGTGCGTTGGCTCCGTCTACTACCCAAGCCATTGACCTCTGGTCTCACAATGTCGTCGCAACTGCTGTCTGCAGAAAGCCACCGCTGGCCCTGGCCATGCGTCTGCGCAGATGCGCGCTGCCCGAGCGCAGACCCAAGCGCTGTTCACACTGACCACGTCATCCAATCCGAACCCGAAGCGCGTTGGGCCGTTTGGCGACCGACAGCGGATTCTGGTCGTGGGCGACGGCGATCTGTCCTTCTCGCTGTCTCTGGCCGTGTTCATGGTAAGCCAGTCAGCTCCGTAACTCTGCAAGCAACGCTTGACTGACCCGTGTGGCTCCAGGGCGGCAACAACATCACGGCAACGTGCTACGACTCTCGTAGTGAAGCGCAGGAAAAGTACTTCAATGCGGTCATGAACGCCGATGCGCTGGAGACGGCTGGGGTAAGATACCGCATCACAGACAGGCAGTGCTGGTGCTGTGAACTCACGACTCTGATGCAGGCGACTGTGCACTTTGGTGTGGACGGAACTGCGCTGGAGAAGCAGGCGTGGCTCCAGAAAGAGCCCAAGTTCAATTGCGTTGTGTTCAATTTCCCGCACTTGGGCGGTGCCACGGAAGAAGACGTCGTCAAGAATCAGACGCTGCTGCGCGAGTTCTTCTACTCGTCTCGCTCGGTTCTGCATCCGACGCAGGGCCAAGTGCTCGTGGCTCTGCGCAATACGCTTTTCTACAACCGATGGGAGATCCAGGAGCAGGCCCGGCTGAGCGGCCTAAAGCTCAAGCGGAAGGAGCACTTTAACCCGTCGGACTACTCAGGCTACGAGGCCCAGAGGACCCATCCGGCTTCCTTCCGAGGCGAGCCTCCGTCCACCACAGGCGCCCACTACTACATCTTCGTGGTCGACAGCAGCCTGAAGCCTGTGGACCCGCGAGCCGCCGAGAAGCCTCGGTCGATCTCTGCAGACAACGCTCGAACAAACGCTCCGACCAAGAAGGTATTAGGGACATGGCTACTCTGTTGGATTGTAGTACCATTACCAGAGTCCTGATGCGACGTAATGAACAGGTCGAGAAGCCTGCGACGGCGACCCAGTCCATGAGCTGCAAGGTCTGCAACCTGAACTTCCGCGACGTTAAGAAGTACAACGGCCATTTGAACTCAAGCAAGCACGCCAAGAAGGTCAAGGCTCAGAAGAAGAAGTAGTTCATCCGTTACAATACGTAGTACCATGGCCTTCTTTAACAAAAGACCCCTTCTTTCACATGCTATGCGTCAAAGGGACACATGTCTCCTGCGCGTGCTCGCTCGTACCAGCGCGTGCCCCAGGCCGAAGTGGGCGCGCTCACGCCCTCGGGCTCGTCGACCTCCGACCCCAATGCGCACATGGGCAGCTTCGACGATGATGAGGACGACGACGACGAGCTGCTGGGCGACGACAGTGCTAAGGGCGAGGATGACGATGACGAGCTGCTCAAGAAGCAGCGCTCGCGCAAGGCGGCGCTCTGGAGCGTCAAGATGCACGCGCTGCTGTGGATCATCGGCGCAGGCTCCGTAGCCTACGCCACCGACTTCTTCCGCGTCATCTTCACGGATGCACGCGTCAAAAAGTAGGTCTTGTTGTCCATCGCATGCGACCTGTGGCTGACGAGGCGCTTGCTGCATGCACAGAGGCTATTTCAACGTCGCGCTCACGTGCACGGGCGTCAATTTGTGCATCACGTTCTATCTGGCCGTGTATCTGCCCTACATCAAGCGCATGCATCTCGAGTGGAACGTCTACTGTCCGCGCATGATCCCCACGGCCACGGTCGCGGGCGTCGTGGCCTCGTTCTGCTTCATCTGCGCCTTCTGGCCCGTGTGGGGGCTCTTCACGCCTGGCATCCTCGCGCTGTTCTTTATCGGAGCGCTCATGACGGCGCATTTCCTGCCGGCCATCTGACACCAGACCAGAGAAATGGCTAATGTAATAACTTGATTCATCTGAGAACCGCTGTACTATGCAATAAATAAGCAGGCCCAGTGGCTCTAGAGGATCACGGCGTCATGGCCGCAACAGGCGCAGGAGATGCGGAGAGCGTCCTGACACTGGAGCTCAGTCTTCTCGAAGCAAGGGTCTGCTGAGCAGTGATCTCTGCAGTGTGCGTTAGTGTGGTGCACATGAGCTCACCACATGGGAACTGGTGGTGTACATACCGATGCAGCATGAAGGCAGTGCCCATCTTGTCCTGGAAGTCCAGCAGCGCTCCATGGAGACTCTCCTGATCATGCAGAGGATCATGAGACTTAAAGACCACCACTAGTAAAAGGTCTAGAGCTCATTACCTCTTTCATTCGAAATGTGAAGCCGCACCCACAGCAGAGCGACGGAAGGCCGTTCAAGACGCTCTCACGTAGAGACCCAGTCTTGCAGTGGGGACAGAGCACATGCACACCATCTACAGACACCAACGTATAAGCCTTCAATGATCGACCGATAAGACAGGCAGACCAAACGTACCGCATCCGCTTCCGTCGAACGTGGGCGCGTCCCAGAACTCCTGGTCCACGCAGGCCTTGGTGTCGCCCAGGTCCAGGCCGGCCAGCATGGCTTCGAGCGACGCCTCTTCAAACTCCATCATGTGCTCCGCCTCGTCTGCGCTGTCGCCGTCCATCTCGTCCGCCAGCTCGTCCTCCAGCGCGTGCACGATGTCCAGATAGTCGGCCTCGGACAGCTTGCCCAGCGCCATGAGGTCGTCCAGCGAGCAGCCGTCGTCCAGTGCTTCGTCTTCCTCCTCCGCAATGGAGTCGGCTTGCAGACTAAACACGGGATGGCGTCGACCCTTGGCGGCCGAGCGACCTCGTTGCATCAGGCGCCGAGTCCGGCTCTGCGACTCGTGCTCACGTCGCTCCTCCGAGAACACGAGGCGCGTGATCTCGTCCGAGACGCTGGCGTCCGGCTGTCGCAGCTTGGCCAGCAGCTTGTGTCGGTCCTGCTTGAGTCTCTGCATGCAGCGCTCCTTGAGCTGGTTCTTCCACGCCGGCGGCGACAGCGACGCGCGGAAGGCGCCCTTGAGCATCGACTGGCGGTCCGCACTCATATTGGCTGGCGTCTCGGTTGACTTTTGGCGCGGGTTGGCCGATTTAGGCGCCGAATGTGGACTGAACGTCGCACGAATAAGTTTGAGTGAATGTGCCCCGAAGGTCGTACGAAAAGGCATCCTGCAGTTCGCATAGTGAGACTGGACGAGTGAAGGAAGATGCCGCCGCCGCCCGGTCTCGTGGCTCCAGCTGAGGCGGTTGAGCCAACTGGAAGAAGCTCTCTGACTACGTATAGAGTGTGACCATGTTCCGCCCAAGCTCTGGTGGCTATGAAGTCCAGCCCATGGAGTTGGAGGAGGAGGAAGTAGTGCTGATCAAGACCGAGACGCCACCGGTCAAGGCTGAACCGATGCGGGTTACTCGCTCTCGTTCGGCTGCACTGCTGCGCGCCAACGGATCGTCGCTCTGGCCCACCGAACTGGCATCGATCAAGACAGAGATCAAGTCCGAGAGCGTGTGGCGTGCGGAAGCTGCAGAGGCGCGCGTGGTGGCGCTGGAAGCTGCGCTGGCTGAGCAATCGACCTGCAAGAAGCGGTGCTCGGACTGGGACACTGAGAGCGACTCGCTGCTGCTGAAGAAGCGACTGGTGGAGAAAGACAAGTAGCTGGCTACAAAGGAGCGGCAGCTGAAGGCCCTGCGGGACTTCCGCAAGATCCGCAGTGAGATGAAGGCCAACATCCAGGAGTTGAGACAAGCAGTACGCACGCGCCAACGCTCTGGGTCTGGTCATTGTCATGGACTGCACGGGTTCCATGAGTCCGTGGATTCAAGCCGCCAAGACGTCCATCACTTCCATCATTGATAACGTCAAGAAGGATCACGCCAATGCAGCCAAAAACGTGGGCTTTGTTGCTTACCGGGACTTCTGTGATGGCGCCAATCGTCTGCAAGTCCGGCCACTGACTCCATATATTGAGCAAGTGCTAGCATTTATTGCCCTGACTGAGTCTGGAGGTGGCGACGGACCTGAAGACATTCCCGGCGGTCTGCAGGAAGTGCTAGCGATGGGGATGCAAGCTGAGGCCAAGTGCGTCGTGTTGATCGCTGATGCGCCACGTCACGGTAGTGAGTTCCGCAGCCCCAGCAGCGGCATGATTGACGGTGCATATTATCTCCCACATATTGGCGCCAGTCCATCGATTTGTGAGCAAATGCGGACGTTTGACAGCGATGGCGTTGACTTTGCCTTCATTGAGGTCGTGCCGACGGTGACTGCCAAGATGGTGTCCATCCTGAAGGAGGAATACCGCAGCGTTCTTCCGGAGGACGGACAACATGTGACCTTGTGTCGGTGCCGCTGTCGAACTCTGGCGACGTGGTTCGACTCGCGTCAGTCGTGCGCGAGGTGGCGAGCAGATCACTGACCGTTAGCAAGTTCAGAAGTAACTCCATGGAGATCTTGCGAGTCTCAAGTCGCCATCGCTACACGACAGCGATGCCAGGAATTGCAGAAGAAGACGAAGCGATCGATGATGATTCATCTACATCAGCCACTGTGGAGGCAGCCCTGGTGGCCCCGCTCGACTGGGACCAACTAGACCGCCTGCCAGAGATCGACATCGTGCGTCATTCCTACCACTTCCGATCCGGCGACGACATCGACTGGGCCAAAGTGGATCTGAAGCACTCAACCCAGCGGACTAAGATCAAGATCCTGTCTACGTGCTTCGCCAAGGGCGCGATGCGAGCTGCGCATGGCATGTACGATGGGCAAACGCTTCGTGGCCAAGTGCTATTTTGGCAAGACGGCTAAGTCTGCGCTCAGTGTGGAGAGCGATGTGGAGATGCAGATCGTGACGAAGCGACTGGCGACGAACTTCTCGCTTTTGCCACAAGTGGAGAACGCTGTGGATTTCATTTTCACGTGCTGGTACGAGCTCAAGGACCCATCGACCGCGGGCTTAAATACGTCCGTGACCAATTTCACGGCGGAGCCGTACATCGAAGGAGAGTACAATAAGTTCAGAAACAACAACGGATGGATCAACGAGGCGAGCCTGGCGATGGATCAAGTGGCTCAGGCCTTCAGCCATTACACGTGGCAAGAAACGCTCGTACATCTCATGGTCGTGGACATCCAGGGCGTCGGAAATATCGTCACGGACCCTCAGATTCACTCGCTCCAAGAGGTAAAATTCCGTCGCGGGAATCTCTCAAAAGCTGGCATGACCGCGTTCTTCTGCACGCACAAGTGCAACGCGGTGTATTCGGCTGTGAAGTTGGCCTCGTTCGATGAGGGCGGGATCAAGTCGGCGAAGGGCAAGACCAAGTCGGCGAAGCGGAAGAAAACCACGACGGTGGACAAGATGATAACGTCCAGCTGTGCGCTGTGCGGCACGACCATGACGTTGTTGCACAGCAAGTTTGTGGAAGCGCACGCGCAGGATCGCGAGGTGTACTGCGAAGATTGCCGACGAAGGTGAACAAGCACGACCTTGGCGTGTGTGTTATTTGCGGTGAGGACGTGGTGTTCTCTCCGTACTGGTATGACATGAAGGGCGTGGAGTGTCCGACAACGTGCAAGAAATGCCAGGCCGTGGCAGTCGACATGGAAGTATGAGATGAGTCGTAAGCGTTTGCGTTTGTTAAAACGTGCACCGTGGTTCTGGGAGGCAGATCCACTAGTGCTTTTTAATGTTAGTTTTCCGTGTTCCTCTTTTGTTTTGGTGTGAACTAATTCTAAATGAATTGCTTTTCATTTATACTTATACTTGTAAGTCTAGCATATAGATTGCCAACATACAGAAGGCATCGACTGTTGCTTGGTGTACTTTGCTGCGGCCAAGACGCGAGTCTTCGTTCCCACTGCTTCGTCAACCGAGAGCCGTCTCCAGCTGCGAGGGACCAAACTTGTATCCATACTCCAGCTGGGAGGGAACGACCACGAAGCTCCAGCTGCGAGGGAACGATTGTGATGGCTCCAGCTGGGAGGGAACGAACTTGATGTCGTCTCCAGCTGCGAGGGAACAACGCGATGACTCCAGCTGCGAGGGACCGATCGCAGTTCACCGTTTCTGCTCAGGACCTGCTTCTATAAATGTCGACGAATCCCACCCGTCGCTGGTGGGCGGACTGCGAGTCCTTCACCGAAACGCCCTCCCTCACTCTCGTTTCGACAGCGATTTGACAAGTGCTCTCGATGGTTCAGGGTGGGCCAGTGCTTTGAGGCGGATAAGACGGAGGCCAGGTTGTACTCAATGGTGCAGTGTGATTATGATGACGGGGTTAAGTTGATGATGCTCAGCAATAGAGCGACCAGTAGTAGGAGCTTGTGTCGCAATGGCCCGCGCGTTGGCTGAGACTGCATCGTTCAAAATAGCTAAGGCTTCTCTTTTCATCTTCGTCCTGGAAGCGAACACGAACCGTTTTGTGGAGAGCTCCAGGGCTTGTGAGCCACTTGGCCATAAATGGATCGCACCGAGTGCTTGTGCTCTTAGTATAACGTCACGAGCAGCTCTAGGGTAGACGAAAATGGATTGAGGACGCGCAAGGGACACTTGACCCCATCCTCTTCAACCTTCTGGCGGTACCCCTTCGATTCCGATGCCTCCGTCTGGCGGGTAGTACGTCTCTGCGGCCAAGATGCAGCATACGACTTCCAATTGAGGACTGCGAGTCCGCCCCGCCGAGGCCTCTCAGTCGTGTCACTCTTGTAACGACACGATAGCTCACTCGCCATGAAGCGCGAGACGAAACCCACCCACACTCGGGTTACTCGCAGCCAAGCCGCGGCGCTCAAGGAAGCCAAAGCCGCCGACACCGACGAAGACGAAAATCTAACGCAAAAGCACGACCTGGGCTTCATATTGAATGAGAAAGCCCGCAAGGAAGCTGCGCAAGCCAAAGTGGAGCTAAGCAAGGAAGAGAAGAAGCGCGGAAGGATGTGCAAGGCTCCCGACTGCACTAATTACATTGTTCACAAGGGACTCTGCTGCCGCCATGGGGTAAGCATGCTGTTTGCTCAATAGAATTGCTCTTTATGCCTGCACGTATGACCGGAAGCTGCACTCGTTTGCATATGAAGGGTGGCAAGAAATGCTCGATGGAGGGCTGTTCATCCAGCGCTAAGCACAAGGGGCGATGCTGGAAGCATGGTGAGTTGTGAATACTTCATGCCAGAGATAGAGTGACGAATGGCTGACGCGCTGGATCTACTCAGGTGGATCCACGGAGTGCAAGATTGACGGCTGTAAGAAGCGAGCCAAGGCCAAGGGTCTATGCTGGGCGCACGGTGGCGGTCCCATTTGCAGCGACGAGAGTTGCAGCAAGGTGGCAGTGTCCGGCGGACTCTGCTGGGCCCACGGCGGCGGCAAGCGCTGCATTTACGACGACTGCAACAAGCCATCGTACGAACGAACGCATAACTTCTGCGCCAAGCACTACGACGAAGTGCGCCGCGCGAATTATTTCGAAGTCTGATTTAAGAATAAACGTATTGTATCTTGGTTGAGCCCTTGGCTCGGAGTATCCTCGCTCCACCTGGGAGGGACCTCTCGGCTCCAGCTGCGAGGGAACTCACGCGATGTCCGAGTCCAGCTGCGAGGAAACTCCTGAGGCTCCTCCAGCTGCGAGGGAATGCAACCAGGTCAAGGTGAGGGCTCCATATGCAGCCGAGCGATCTATTGTTCGAAGCGAACTCACGTATAAAGAAGTAATTAATTAGACCTATTTACTACTACCTTATCCTTAAGAGCTGAAGCCGATGCTTGCCAAATTGATCCATGGAAGGAAGATAACGTTGAGCTTCACACTTCGAAGTGTTCTTAATGTCTTCTCAGACGTAACCTTCTTTTATTTATGGCACTCAAACGACTTGGCAAGTGCTATGTTCCAGTCATGCAGTTATTGTAGGCGCTCTGCAGCCAATATGACCGTAACACGATCAGCTGGGCCACACCAGAACTCCATTGAGGCAAGACGACGCTTCACAGTTGCGGTGGTCTCGTCAGTCATGAGGACGAGCCTGCCAAAATCCTGTGCAAATGCATTATCGGCTTGCACAGGCTTTCAGATTTTGAGGGTTTGTAACGGTTCTTTGCAGCGTGTCACGCAATATCTGTTAAGAACCATTACCCCTAACAAATAATACCCCGCAAGCTCCCCAACAGTCTTGCAACACTAGTTTTGTATATTATCTAATTAAATACTAATACTTTAATGCATAGAGCCTATGATAGCAAATCTATGGGCGCGGGTCTTTGCAACTGCTGGCGGCCGCCGTGAATCGGGGCGCGCTTTCATTCGTTTCCCCGCCCCGCAGTCCACGACATCCAGGCCAGAAGCATGCTGTACCAGATCACCAAGACTCTGCCCAAGGGCCAGGCCCACGCTGTCATTCTCGGCGGCGCCTTCGCCATCTCTTACGCCTGCTTCGCCATCCAGCGCTACTCGGGTGTGTAGTTGACACGAAGAGTCACCGCGCATAACGAGAACCACTCCCGCTGACTCCTTCTGGTGGTGCGTTTGTGTAGGCCCGGACCTCGGCGGCGCTGCCCCTGGCGAGCCGAAGACCACCTCTGCTGAGTGGCAGGCGGCTTCGGTCGAGTACGGCAAGGTGCAGAAGGCGAACCCCATCCGTCACTTCAAGAACTAAGCCCATTGTCCCCTCAGTGTTGCTTCTTTTGGGACGACGCGCAGTCGCTTCAGGTGCGGTGGAAGGCCGTCGCTGGCCTTGCATCCGCCTGCACTGCTCAGTAGGGACCCGTGCGTACCAATTTAAAGCATTTCAACCAAAATGATTCACGATATTTGCCATCACAGGCTTGCGCATCGGGTTTTCTTTATCGGTTTATGTGTAGGCTCTCTACTGAGCATGTCCCATTGACGCTCCAACAAACGACTTGGGGCAAAAGGTGTTGAATTAATTACTGAACCCTGTGGTGATCGCTGACCTTGGAGTCTCTATGATCGGATTGTCACGCCCTACGCAAGACAACGCACACAAAATGAGCTCGAATTCCTATTGCGATGAGCATGACATGGTGCCAGACGTACCAGCGCAGCTATTTCTGCCTGGCGCGCTGCATCCACCGCGTCCCACTGGTCCTTGACCTGCTGCTGCAGTTTGGCCTCCACGATCTGCTCCTCTTTGGCCAGCTCCTCGTCCTCATCGTCACGGAATCCGTAGTAATCAGGCTCGATATCCTTGTACAGGTCATCTCTACAGAGGCCACACGTGTCAGATCCCGTCCATACAGCCGTTCATCCATCAGCAGCACCGTACCGCGTGCGCTTGCGAGGCGCTTGCACTTCTTTCTGAAACAGTTCGCGCACGCCAGGCAGGTTCTTGGCGGCGCCAAAGTATTTGTATCCGCCGGCGCTCTGCATCGCAGCACCGTCTTCATCGTAGTCCTGAGGCTGCGAGCGCGAGTAGTCGGATCCGCCCAGCTGCACGATCCGCTTCTCCCAGTGGTGCTTCTCGCGCATGCGCTTGTTGATCTCGTCGTTCAGGTCGCGAATCACGTGCTCGCTCGATCCGGCTGCAAGACAAGACGCTCTGTCAGGCGATCAAGAAATCACACACAAGCTCTCGGGTGAGACCACTCACCATTCTGGATGTCCGAGATCTTCTTGGAGATCTCGCGGATGATCTGGCGGCGCCATCGCTCGGCATCCTTGAGGTTGTCGCACTGCGAGGCCAGGTATGGACGTCGACTGCCAAGGCAAAGGGTGAGTCCACCAGCAGACAGAGAGAAGACAGCAGCAGAAGCAACACGCACTTCTTAAAGGTGTCCGAGAAGTCCTGCTTCATGGACGTCCATCGGTTCAGCAGGGACTGCGCCTTCTCCTCATTACGCGCCATGGTCGCTCGCTCGGTGGCCGCAGGGGAAAGCGCTCCTACGTAATAGAGTTCTACGATTGGCTTAAATATGGACTTGACTTTTAGCCAATCAAATTAGATTATTGGCTCTAATCAGCATTTACCATCACTCAAGGGCCCATGGAGATGGTGCCGGTCGCTCTCTGCTGATTGCTGCGATCTTGACTCAGCTGGCGCCACTCAGCGGCAGGCTGGTCGGCCGCATCTTTGTCTCTTCTGGCTTGCATTGTTCAAGTCGCCGCCATGGAGAACAAGAGCGAAGAAGAGATCTACGACGTCGTGGTCGTCGGCGCTGGCCTCATGGGCAGCTCGGCCGCCTACAGCGCGTCGAGCGCCAACACTCCCAAGCGCGTGCTGCTGCTGGAGCAGTTCGAGCTGCTGCACGGCAAGGGATCCAGCCACGGCCCCAGCCGCATCTTCCGCGTCGCATACCCGGATCCCGTGTACACCTCGTTGTGCATCGACTCTCTCGAGCGCTGGCACCACATCGAGAAGGCGGCCGGCGTGTCCCTCATCGAGATGACGGGGGAGCTGGACTTCGCGAGCGAGAACAAGCAGGACATCGAGAAAGTGCAGCGGACGCTGGAGCAGCAGAACATCCCGTGCGAAGTGCTCTCCGGACCGCAAGCGAACGCCAAGTTCCCTGGGTTCTCCCTCGGAGACTCCAGTCTCGCAGTGTTCAATCCGATGGCTGGCATCCTGAACCCGACGTTGGCCATGCAGACGCTGCAAACGCTGGCCAAGCAGCAAGGCGTGACGATTCGCGATCGCTCGGAGGTCAAGGAGATCTATGCCGAAGACCGTGAAGGAGAGACGGTGGTGGTCATTGTACTGGCGGACGGAACTTCTGTCGTGACGCGAGAGTGCATTGTCACTGCTGGTCCATGGACCAAGAAGCTGATCGGGTCGAGTGCGGCAGCTAGCGTCAACATCCAGCCGATTGCGACTTTCGGCACGTACTGGAAGTCGTCAGCGCCCTCAAAGGACGAGCTGTACTTGTCCGACAAGTTCCCAGTGTTTATCTCGTACGATCACCCGGAAGTGTATGGGCTTGCCATGCAAGATCCCTCGGTTGGAGTCAAGATCTGCACTCACTATGGACCGAACGTGGATCCAGTCGAACGAGCAAGCGCGACGCAGCCAGCAGAGGACATGAAGTTCCTAAAGGCGTTCATTGACCAGAACTTCTCATCTGTCGATGCGACGGAGCCGAGCAAAGTGGACCACTGCATGCACTCGATGACGCCTGATTCGGACTTCATCCTGGACTTCCTGCCGTTTCCGTGCCGTGGCCAGCCCAACAAGGTGAAGAACGTGGTGATTGGCGCTGGTTTCAGTGGCCACGGAGCCAAGATGACGCCTGTCATTGGCCAAATCCTCGCAGATCTGGCTCTGGACAAGAAGACCAAGTACCAGATTGACAAGTTTCGCCTGAACCGCGGGGCTACCGCTTTGTCCAGTTGAGAGCATGGTATTGAAGCTTGGATCTAATGGCTTTAAAGGGACGCCTATGCTGTCCATTCTTGACCATTCAGTTACTGTAGTACTATAGTACTGATTGTACAGGCGATCGAGATTGCACGGGGCAAACACTTTCGCCAGCTCTGTTTTGTCAGACGCCATTTACGTCGTGACAATATCTCGAAGCCAGCCCAAAGCCGCTGGAATCTGCATCTCTACGGCTCTTCGAGAACCTTTGTTCTCGAAAGCGACTGGCCACAACTCCATTGGATGCGAGCATTTCAGCCAATCATGTCGCGTATATGTGTTCAGTCGAGTGTGAACGAATGGCCAACGCACCGTCAATTCAATTGGCCCAATTCATACCTTCAATTCAGCCCGGTGGGGGATCCTCCAAGCTGTATTTATTTCAGAATTTAAATGACGCAGGCCGGAAACTTTTCAATTCGTGGACAGCAGCCGATAGGCCTGGGGCGAGTAATTTTCGGTCCAGGCGGGAAAGGTACGGAAAGGTTTCCGTTTCGGGACGTAGTTTACGGCCAGCTTCACGCGCGCTGCTCGCTCGTCAAACAGTGTAGTAGCAACACGCGCATTACGCAGCGGAAGCAGCCGACGAGTCTCGTTCGCTCCTTCCTCTTCCCTCAAGTGCACGCGCAGCCGTCTCGCAGACCAGAGCGCGCTCGTCCCGTCCGGATTGTGCGCCACTGACGACGGAGTCGGCGCTTCCAGAGAGCTAAAGAAACAGGTACGACGGAGCAACCCACGCTGGCTTCTCCGCTCTCCCCCGCCCACGTGAGCGCCATTCCGCTTGGATCTTATGACTGGGCCACCGCTTGGTCGGTTCATGGTGTCCGCAAGACTCAATCACATTATATGGCGCGTGCGCGGGTGGTCATGAGCCATCGAATGCCGAAATCGACTCGATACTGATTTATCATGCGCTAGGACATTGAACCATGGAGGCAGTCGGACAGAAGCTGCTGGACTTCTCGCAGCCCTTCGATGTGGCTGCACTGGACCAGGTCGTGCAGTGCATGAACGACCCCAAGAGTCCGCACCAGCGCATCGCAAACCAGATCATGGTTGCACTTCAGGAGCACCAGGACTCTTGGACGCGGGCGTCGGATATCCTCGAGAAATCCAGTAGTCCGCAGACCAAGTACTTCGGACTGCAGGTTCGTTGGCGTTTTCCTCTGATCCAACCGTGGAGATGCTGACTCTCGGTCTGCTGCAGATCCTGGAGGATGCGATTCGATACCGCTGGAAGATCTTGCCCAAGGACCAGCGTGAAGGCATCAAGAGCTACATTGTTGGCAAGCTGTTAGCGGTGCGATTTTGCTGCCTTGGCCACTGCGAGCTGTTTGTTACGGATTCTAATTTATCCGTCTCTTTGCGTTAGATGTCTTCGGATGAAGCCACCCTTCGTCAGCAGCGCGTCTTCATCAACAAGATGGATCTCGTGCTGGTTCAGGTAAACTGGCGTTTACTCGAAACTCAAAGCAAGCTGTGATGTTGACTGTGGAGCCGCTCTTGATTCCAGGTCCTCAAGCACGAATGGCCTCAGAACTGGCCTACGTTCATTACCGATATCGTCAACTCAAGCAAGGTAACCCTGACATTTCCGACTGGGATTACATTCTGGCTATAGATCTGACTTCGTTTTGCTTATAGACGTCCGAGATTCTGTGCGAAAACAACATGATCATCCTGAAGCTGCTGAGCGAAGAGGTGTTCGATTTCTCAAAGGATCAGCTCACGGAACAGAAGACGAAAACCTTGAAGGAAAGCCTGAATCACGAATTCACACAGATTTTCCAGGTACCGTTGGTTGTGCAAGTACACATCTACGATCTAGGAATGACACTAATTTGGTTCTTTGTTTTGTTATCATATTGCAGCTTTGTGAGTTCGTTCTGCAGAAGTCCAACCACGTCCCGTTGCTTACGATCACTTTGCAAACGCTGCTGCGCTTCCTTAGTTGGATTCCACTGGGATTCATTTTCGAGACGGACCTGATCAAACTTCTTGTGACAAAGTTTTTGGCCACGGGTGTGTTCCGCAATGATACCATCAGTTGCTTGAGCGAAATCGCGCAGCTGCGCGATGTGCCTGCGATGTACAACGGCGTATATGTTCAGCTGTACATGGGCGTGCTCAATGAAGTAGGCAAACTTTTGCCTCCTGGCAGTTCTTTTACGCCGCTTTGGGACCATGATGAAATTTTTGTGCAACGCCTGAGTATTTTCTTCACGTCATTCTTCCGGTACCATATCCAAGTGATTGAACGACCGATCCGGACCCCTGGCGACGAAGCTCACCAGGCGCTGCTTGCTGGTTTCACGTACCTTGTCTGCATTGCTGAGGTTGATGATGACAGCATTTTCAAGATTTGCTTGGATTACTGGCATTTCTTTACTCGTGACTTGTACACAGTTGATCAAAACCAGTTGACTCCGCTGGCTGGTTTCCAGAACATGGCGAACAGCCGACGCGAGCTTGTTGCGCCCGTGATGAACCGCGTTCGCCATGTCATGATCTCCAAAATGGTGAAGCCGTCGGAAGTTCTAATTGTCGAAGACGAAAATGGTGAAATTGTCCGTGAAACGACCAAGGATACGGAAGCACTTTCTCAGTACAAGACCATGCACGAAACTTTGGTGTACTTGACCCATCTTAACTACGATGACACGGAGACGATTATGCTTGAAAAGCTAACTGCTCAGGTCGAAGGCACGGAATGGTCATGGAACAACCTGAACACGCTGTGTTGGGCAATTGGTTCAATCTCTGGTGCTATGAGTGAAGAAAACGAAAAACGCTTTTTGGTCACCGTTATCAAAGATTTATTGGGACTGTGCGAAATGAAGCGCGGCAAGGACAACAAGGCTGTTGTTGCATCCAACATCATGTATGTCGTGGGTCAATACCCTCGATTTTTGCGTGCGCACTGGAAGTTTTTGCGCACTGTCGTGAACAAGCTCTTCGAGTTTATGCATGAGCTGCACCCTGGCGTCCAAGACATGGCTTGTGATACTTTCCTGAAAATCGCTCAGAAGTGTCGCAGAAAGTTTGTTGTGACCCAAGTGCAAGAGCAGCGCCCTTTTGTGGAAGAGCTTCTGGAGGAACTCCCACGCATCGTTTCTGATCTGGAAACCCACCAGGTCCACACTTTCTACGAAGCAGTTGCGTCCATGCTGGCGGCAGAAAACGATCCGGGCAGAAAAGAAGTTTTGCTTGGCCGTCTGATGAACCTTCCAAATGAAGCGTGGAAGTCGATCATGGCACAAGCTGGCCAAGACGTGAATATCCTGTACGACAGCCGAGGTATCAAAGAGATCATTAAGATTCTCCGAACCAACGTCAAGGTTTGCAAGTCAGTCGGACCCAATGGATTCAACTCCCAGATGGCATTGATTTTCCAGGATATGCTGAATGTCTACGGAGCGTACACTCAGCGCATCGCGCTTCTGGTTGAGCAAGGTGGTGAAATTGCTGTCAAGACGTCAGAAGTGCGTGCTTTGCGAGGGGCCAAGAAGGAGACACTTCGTCTGTTGGACGCGTTTGTGGAACACTCCGGCAGCGACGATGGATCTCGTCATATTGTTGCGACCCGTTTCTTGCCCCAGCTGCTGGAATCGGTTTTGACGGATTACCAATCAACAACTGCAACTGCCAAGGAGGCGGAAGTGCTCACCCTTCTCGCAACGTGCATCAACAAACTGAAGAATGTTATTGCACCCACCGTTCCGATGATTTTGGAAGCTGTATTTGAATGCACGCTTCAGATGATCACGAAGAATTTCGAGGATTTCCCCGAACACCGTGTGAACTTTTTCAAGCTGTTGCAGGTTTGCCAATTCGGACTGGATTTTGTACTCATCTGTATCGATAAACTAACTGTGGCTGCGATTTGCAGGCTGTGAACGATTTCTGCTTTGAAGCTCTCTTTGGTATTCCTCTCGAGCATCAAAAGCTTGTCGTGGATTCAATTATTTGGGCTTTCAAGCACACTGAAAGAAATGTCGCTGACACGGTTGGTCGCATGTCATTGTGTCTGCAGTGTGGGCAACAAGACTAATTACTTTCTTTTTTGTAGGGTCTTGCAACGCTTTTCGCTCTGCTGCTCAACATCCAAGAAAACCCAACAATTGCAGCGGGGTTTTACCGATCCTTCTACCTCCTTTTGCTGCAAGACATTTTAGCTGTTTTGACAGACCGTCTGCACAAGTTCGGGTTCAAATTGCACGCCGCAATTCTTCGTCATATGTTCTCGATCGTGGAAAACAACCAAGTGTCGGTTCCTTTGTGGGAGTCTCTGCCAAACGCTGCTTCAATGCCTCCCGGACAGACGAACTCGGTAAGATTTATGTACTTATGTTACTGTATTCGTATGATAATGGTCCTAATAATTCATTTTGTCAACAGGCTTTCTTGAAAGACTATGTTGCCAACCTGATTGGAACTTCCTTCCCGAACCTTTCGCGAGCACAGGTGATTGAGTTCGTTGTCGGCTGCTTTGACATGTCCAAGGATCTGCCGACATTCAAGAAGCACTTGCGGGACTTCCTGGTCAACGTCAAGGAGTTCGCTGGTGAAGACAACGCTGATCTGTTTTTGGAAGAGAACCTGGCGCGTGTCCAGATGCAGGAGCAGCAGGATCTTGTTGCGAAGCTTGCTGTCCCTGGCCTGGTGAACCCAAATGAGCGTCCGGATGAAATGGCCGACCTGTAACCGAATCAAGTCTCCAAGTTCGAGCAAGCGGAAATCAGCATCATGAAGATGGCTTAGAAGAGTGCTGGCAGTTTACTACGATGCATAGCGGGTGATAGGGTAGCCATGTTTGCTTTGTTTGTTTTCTTTCTTCTAATCACGTCGTCGGTATGGCGATGTGAATCAATACGAGACCAGCATTTCTCTGTCTTTGCCATCCCTCTTGAGTGCGTCGGACCGTAAAAGCCAGTCACTCACGCGAAATCATGTTTACAGTGTCACTTGGCAGGTCAGATTGGCAAAACAGGGGACAATCAATATGATTTGCTCAAAAGAAGCGGCACTGCGACTGCGCTTCTTTGTCCCAAAGCCAAAGCCCAAGTGGTTTTCCGAATCAAAGCTGGCCAGATACCGCCTTTCATTTTACTTTTCACAATATGCACCTTGTTATGATAAAAGAGACCGTCGTTTGTCGACGTCAACAGAGAAGGGATGACATCGATGGCCAAAGTGGGTTACGCAAGGCAGGGCTCTTTCGTGCGTGGCGCCATCGGACTCGTCACTTGAGCATTGCCACAGCCATGGAGACGCCCCAGGACAAGAAAGCGGACGCCCCGCTCGTGTACACGATTCCGCCCTACTTCGATGAGAAGAGCTGGACACCCAAGTGGCTGCAGGCCGTGGTACGCGATCTGTTCGCGTTCGTGACCATCCACTACAACTTCTGGCCGCTCCCTGCCGGTCTCTTCGTGTACTACATGCACAAGGTAAGAAGCTGAAGGCCTACTGCTTGCGATCCTGCCCACTCACTTGTACTTGCGACCGTGTAGAATGGCCTCACGATGATCGCCGTCGCGTTGGTGCTGATCTATCTGCCGTCGTTCCTGGACGGGTCCCAGAAGACGGCGCGTGGTCGCCAATGGGACGCCTTCCGCATGAACAAGATCTGGAACCTCAGCGCCAACTTTCTCGGGTACGATTAAGCGCTGGCTGTCTGTAATGGCAGATCATCTAACGGAAGGCGCTGTGGTATTGTGGACAATCAGAATGAAGGTGATTCGCGAGCAGGAGCTGGATAGCAAGAAGAAGTACATCTTCGGCTACCACCCGCATGGCATCATTGTGCTGTCGCGTCTGGCAACCTACGCTGGCAACTGGGAGAAGCTCTTCCCCAACATCCACGCCCGAGGTGCGTCGTATACGGCGCTTTGAGCAGCAAAAGGGGCGTCAAGCTCACCATACGGACTGTGTTGTGTGTGTAGCGCTCGGAGCCTCCACCATGTTCTACGTCCCGTTCGGGCGCGAGCTGTGCTTGTGGTACGTTGTGGCACGGATCAGTGCTCACCTTTGCACATGAGTTGACTCACTGATTGCGCCTGTTTTAGGCTTGGTGGAGTTGACGCGTCTCGATCGACAGCCGACAAGGTGCTCAAGGCTGGTACCAGCATCACTGTCTACCCAGGCGGCGTGCCGGAGATCTTCCTGGTCGACCCCAAGTCCAAGGAGGTAGCGTCATCGTATGACTGGCAGTGCTCTTGGAAAGATCCAGTGTTGACACTCTTGCTTGGGTTGTAGAACGTGCTTGTGCTGAACAAGCGTCTGGGCTTCATCAAGCTGGCCATTCGCCATGGCGCTGAGCTCGTCCCTGTGTTCGTCTTTGGCGAGAAGCATCTTTACAAGTACGTGCCGTCGCAATCTCTTGCCTCGATCTAAGATCAGATGATGATCAACTCACATCTTGTTGTGATCAGTGTGTGGAATCCGCCCAAGGCCGTCATCGCGTTCTTCCGCAAGACGTTGCAAATCCCCATGATCATTTTCTGGGGTCGTTTCCTGTGGATGCCCAAGCAGCCGCCACAGGGCAAGACTTTTGGTGTCGTGTACGGCAAGCCTATCGCTGTCAAGCAGAACGATGAGCCCACGGAGGAGGAGCTACGCGCTGCGCACGCGATCTACAAGACTGAAGTCCAGCGTCTCTTTGATCAGTACAAGAAGTCCTACGGCTACGATGACGACGAGACCCTCGTCATTAACTAATGGAAGTGTTTGTCTCTCGTCATTCACTGCATACAAACATGCCGTGCTTTGCCTGGAGAAGCTCTGGATACTTGTGTATTTCAGGATCATCCCTCTCATGCATGAGCATTCAGGATTACACAAACATACAGTTAAGATGGTGAGTGCTTTGTAGTGAGGAGGCTGTGCAGGAGCGGACGGTTGGTTCATGTCAATGCGAAACCAACCTTATGGATTATTACTGTACCATAAGAATACACAGTCGTCATCAATGAAATTTGGCAACGTTTGTTGCTCGGGTGGGTAAATGAAGACGTTGGCGTACAGCAGCAGCATGAACGACCGTGAGCCCCGCATACAGCTCGGGCTCGGGCCGATACGTGAACATGGTCCGCACCACCTGCACGATCGACGCATCTTGCGCAGTGTACCTGCAATTTTTGCACCTTGTTGGATATTTATTAGACAAAATATATCCGTGAAGTGTCCGATAAATTTCGTGACTTGCTTGAGGTGAGACTATGTTAAACTGGGTCACGTTGACAACATGTGCAAAGGGAGTTATCAAAGCCACAACTGGCTACCCAGTTACCTGATTAAGTATCCAATTTACTTAAAACGAAGAAGATAAGTACGAACGAAAGGTCGAGTTAGGCAAGGTTCCTGTTTTAGGCAAAGTTCCTGCTTTAGGCAAGTGCCATTTTTATCCAGTGTTTACAACCAACATGAAAAGAAAAGAAATTTAATAGAGACTTAGCGTCGGAGAACCTCTGTGTAGACGACATTGGTAAGAGTAGAGGAAGTGGAAAATGTGTCGCAATACACAATTCCCTCTGGGCCAGGGCGCGTTCTAGATAAGGCGACATACAA
>JAADVF010000331.1:0-30168 GCA_023334555.1 Elongisporangium undulatum
GAGTGGTGGAGATTGTCGAAGTCGAAGAGCTTGCCGAGCTATTCTGCTACAGTCATCGACGTGGACTACGAGTCGTCCCTTAGCTGTGTGTAGAATACTGGTGTTTCAGTCACTGTACTAGCTATTCTTCCCTCAACTCGATTACATGCCTTTTCTTCTGTCTGTACTCTGTATTCTTCCTTTTTCAGCCTGTACTCGCCTTTCTTCCTTTTTGTACTCGGTATTGATGCCGCCCCTAGGCCATCTTCGACACGATTTTGCACATCGGCTACGACAACTCGACCAAGGGTCAGTCACCCGATATCGTGCAGTCCGAGTACGCCACCAACGAGAAGGCCGTCGGCGCTGGTGATCAGAGTATCGTGTTCTGCTACGCTCGGACGAGACTCCGGAGCTTATGACTTATCGCTCTTGTGGGACACCATTTCGACGCCAAGCTGACCGACGTGCACAAGGACGGCACCTTTACTGGATCCGCTCGACCGACAAGACCCACGTCACTGTCACTGTTGAGTACGAACAGGAGGGTGGTCGCATGATCCTGCAGCGCGTAGCACCACGACGAGGTCACGAACGAGCAGGTCTCGGTCGACTCATGAAGCACGCCATCCAGGTCATGATCCCGGGCTTCGTGCTTGGCGGCTTCCGTGGCAATGCCAAGGTCTCTCTCGTCGATAAAAACTAATGATCTTACACATGTACACGTCGAGTGAATTTGGTCTATTGGGTACTTTATCACAGTATCAACTTCGTCCAATTCGGCATCGCCGTCGCTCTCATTCTTTGAGCGAAAACACAATCTCCAGCAGCTTCAACTGCATTACCAAACTTCCGCTTTCGAGTAAGTTCGTTTTGCTCCACAGGTAAGTTCGTTTTTAGTTGGCCACCAAAAGCCCACCTTTTTCGTTCTACATATAGATTTTTATACATAATTTATGTACTCAACAGTATTGAGGATCGAAGAGGTCGTAAATTATTAGAGGTACCTTGTATGCTAAGGTTAGCCTGGCATTATTATTTGAGGGTGAATCTATGTTTTTATACAAAAACAAATATATATATATATTGTTTATGTTTAGTGGGGATTTTTATGCAGACTGTTTTTGTGTTTGAATAAACATAAATTATGCAGGAGGGTTTATACCGGTTTTATGCAGGTTTTGGTAGGCTCCATTGCAAAATCGATATGTCCACACCTGCTGTCTCATGCCTCCCTTATTACGAAGGCGATCAGTGCTCACATGACCTCTGAGAAACGAAAAGGTCTAGCAAGCATACCGCAGATAAACTTTTCATAGACTCAAGTGTGCAAGGGATAACTAGATGCGGATTTATAGATATATAGATACGGAGAAGAGAGACGACGAATCAAATTGTGATGAAATTGTCGAAATATGTATTGCAGCATCGTGCCACGAAATGGACTGTGCCCTGCTCGGAACAACTGCGCTCTCACGTGCACTGAATGTCTTGTTTTCTTCCTCGCATCAGGACAGAGACATTCCCAAAGTCTTCTTCACGATCACGTCGGCCTTGATCATCACAAATATCTCGGCGGTCGACCCTTCAACTGTTTGCGCCCACACCTTGACGCAGTCTGGCCCACTGAGGCTCGGATCCCCAAGCACGCAGCTCACGTTGCCGGTAGACCCGATGTTGTCGTCCTCGCAACGACGGGCTACGTCGTGGGTGTCAAATTTTGAAGTTTGCACACCAACATAGCAACGGCAGGCTCCAGACCATGGCTGAGCCCACGCGACGACAATAAACGCCTTGGTTTTCTCACTGTTGTCTTCCAGGCGATACTGCACGCACCCGAACGAGCCTCTTGCCGCGCCGTTCGCTTTACCGTGGAACCCAGCTGTGATCCCCAACGGGGGGATTTCGCCCGGGAAATGCGTGTCGGGATCGGTTGAGCTCTTGCCACTGACAATTTCAAGATGGTCCCGACTCAGGTAGTGCATCCCTGAGATGTTAGAGAAAATGAACTTTGTCGAGACGCCATGGCCGTATGAATCCTTGTAGCGACACGATTGAGAGGCCGCTTCGTACCAGTTGTTGACCAGCGTAGACTTCACATTATCAGGGTAACCAGTCGCGTTCAGCATCGAGCTGATTTCGTTTGCATCTTTCCAGAGCGCGGTGGATTGTACGGATCCCATGATGCCTGTCCAGCTTCCCGCACAGTGCGAAATGAGTTCATTATTAAAGGGCTTGCAGCAAGGACGGCTTGAACCCAGGAGAGCACGTTTCGAAATACATGGTTTCAGCAATGACAAGCACGAAGACACCTAGATTTTCAGCTGTTGGTTTGATTGAGCCAATCAACCACCGCCTTGTATAAAATATATGAACTGCTGGAACAAACGGATCTTTCGCCTCATTCCACGTGACCCAACGTTGGGGTATATTTTCAGATCAGTTTGTAAACGTTCGCAGTTATGGCTCCGACAGTTATGACGGCCCAAAACGTTTACAGTTTAGGGGTAGCCTTTTTTAAAACGTTTCCACCTCTACTCGCACGCAAGTGTCCCCTCACGCACGCAAGAGATCGACGTATTGGCCTATTCCAATCATTGGAATACGCCAATACGAAATTGATCGTGCGATAGCTTAATACGCAACAAACAACAGTGCGCAGAGATCTCAGAGGAAGTGTAGACCCATCAATCGCGCTCAGGAAGGATAGAAAAATGATCGTGTGGTTCCATAAGTATATGCGTTTTGTTTGTAAACAAATAGAAGTAATAGAGACTGGAATCGTAGAGTGTGGTGCTTTTCCTTTCTCTTGTTGTTTTCTATGGCGCCAGCCACTGCGCTGACAACCCAAAGATTCAGATTGCAGTCAAGAGTATGGCCATCTCAATAATATATTTCGATTTTGCGATCCAATAATTTACGGCTACGGACAAGAAAATTTTCCAGCCATGACTTGAGCCGTTTCTGTGGTATCTTGACAAGCAAGGCGATCCACGATTCCATTTGAAAGCACGTACGCTCGCCGCACTTCTCTGCTCGAATGTCTATACTGAGATCGCGCCTCCGCGCTCAATCGAGCGACCATGCGATTTGTTGAAGCTTCGCATCCGATATGCAGTGTGGTAATTTCTTGCAGGTTTTCCGACGCAGGCCCAGGTCTCTTTTTTTCACCAGAACTTACCATGGAGATAAGAGCAAAATAAATTGGCTGCAGGAAGGGAATTGCCTGTATCGATTGATTTCATCAAGAGTGTAGGCAGCGCATACCTACGGACGGATTGAACGCAGCCAGAATCCTCCGTCATCACCGCTTTGATTTCGATTGTCTTAAACAGATACGATGGACACTTCATTCATTAGATAACCCGTAGAATTGTAATATTGGACCTGGAAAAGGATCATGGGCACGCTTATGGCGCTTGAATCATCGCCAGGCCAAAAGAATGGAAGGAGCAGGACCGCTTCACTTTGAAATTTAGGATCACACTAGAACTCGACAACGAGAACCACGGACAACTTTCAGTTGAGGCGTCAGTCAGCTGTACAAGCTGACTAAACTTGATATGCTTGTCTTCTTCGCTTGGTCTGAAGCCCCTGCACCAAGTTTCATGCTTTCTTGTGTTTGCTATTTAAAAATTCCACGGTAGGATTTCTCCGTGTTTTTATGCAGGCATTCACATGATGGAAATCAATGGGGTCCGCTTTCACTCTTGCACATTTTGACATCGTCATCAATAACGCGATGCAATCCACCGCCGCCGCAACCACACTTACATCTAGGGCCTCTTGCGTCAGAAGCTTGCTCAAGTGAGGTAGAATGTGCTCGACCAGATAATTTCGCTCATATACCACACTAAAGCTGCACCGAGCGCCGAAATCGGATTGAAAGCGTACTCAGGAGCAAAGCGACCGTGTTTTTCGCTCACATCACTAAGCGTAGCTATGCAATTAGCAACAACATGAGATGTCAATGGATATGAAGAGTTAGGCCGGAAACCCTTGCTTGTCCTGAGCAGCAGCTCTTTTCCAAAGCGGTCGTCCCATGAATACCAGATCTTGCCAGACCTAGCTATCAAAGCCTCCAAGACCGCATCGTGGCGAAAATAAACTGTGGGTCTACCTTTTCCCACAGCATCAGAGAAAACATCAAACGTGCGTCTCAACACAAACGAATGAAAGCCTTGCTATCTGATCTTCTCGGGCCCTGCTTCTCTATACGAAACGATCGGCTCATCGTTGGATATTTTGTCCAAAGGCTCCACTCCAGAGATTTTGGCGTGTGTGTACACCAATACAGCAAAGATGCCAAAGTTGTTCCCATCCTTGGTCTCGGTTGCTCGCTTGAGCGCACAGCGTAAGAGTCTATACTTTCTGACTTTTGGATTACCACTAGCTTGCTCGTCCTTGACCAGTGCGCTGAATCCGTCACCAACATAAATCAATGGACGCGCTGGGTTTTCAGAGCAAGCTTTGAATGGGAAGTCTTCGAATTTAGTCATATTTGACGGCGCTCTGACGGTCTTTGCGTTCAGGTATAGAACACTCGCATGGGCTTGCTCTTCTACATCTACAGCATTCTGCTCTTGCCGCGCCGGAGCTTTGTAGGATGGAGATTGGTTTTAAAGTACCTCGCTTTGAGCAGTGTATACTCGCCAGCAGTCTAGCAGATAAATCTTTAAACTTTCGATCGCGCTCCTCGAACGGGTGCTTGCTATGCGGAATCTAGCCCACACTGTCGTTCTTGGACAGGGCGAGAACCTGCGTCTTTGCGCTTAGCTTGCAGGTCATCGTACACTTCAAAACGACTTCTTTGAGACAGGCATAGCTCACGGCTTCTGGGTCATCTTGGATGGTATAGCATTCAGTTATCAGATGTGCATGGTCACATTCGGGTTCCAGTTGCGCGCGTCCACGTTGTCGGTTGTGACTTGATGCTGCTCCATGCGCCAGCCGTTGTCTTCACCAACTTCCTTGAGCGTCGCGACCTTGGCGCCCCAGTCGTTGATTGCTCGGCCGCTGCGCAGGATCTGGACCAATGCCTCCACGGACGCCGGTGGGCCCCGCATGGTCACGCGCACGAGCGACTTGTCGCGCCTGTCGTTGGACGCGCCGCCCGCGAGCGCGCGCTTTTGCATGGCGCGGATCAGCGTCTGCCGGAACATGACGTTCTGTACGCGGCCGCGTGCCTCGAAGCAGCGCTCAATCGCCGTGGCTGCATGCTCCTCCTCCGACCCAGACGACGCCATACGCTGTCATGCACTGATATAGGACACACATCCGCCCAAACGGTATCAGCTTTGGCGGGTGCTTCCTGTGGACCACCGCAACTTGGGCTCCGCATGATTATGCTCCGCGAGTGAGCTGCCAACCGAGTCATGCTGTCGCCCGCCGCGCTGCAGAGCGCGCTGGAGAGCGCGTTCCCGCGCGTGCAAAGCTGCATGGCCTACGGCTCGAGCGTGTTCACGCAGAAGGACCACGACAGCAGCAGCTCGCTGATCGATCTGGTCTTCGAAGTCCAGGACCCCGCGGCGTGGCACGCTGATAACCTCCAGCGCAACCCGAGCCATTACTCGTTCCTCAAGTACTTTGGTGCCAATGCGATCGCGGACTTCCAGCAAAACTACGGCGCAGGCGTCTACTACAACACACTCGTAATCGAATCATGGCTCAAGACGTGCCAAGTCCGTGGATTGACTGATGGTGATGCGTGGTATGATGCAGGTGCCGCTGGAGATCAAGGACCAGGGCACGCGCCTGATCAAGTACGGCGTCGTGAGCTCCTCGACACTGTGCCAAGATCTCCAGAACTGGACCACGCTGTACCTCAGCGGCCGCATGCACAAGCCTGTACGTAACTGCGCAGCGTTTCCATGCGTATCCGATGGCTAATTGCTGATGCTTTGGTCCACAGGTCAATCTGCTGGTCTCCAATGGGCAGCTCAATGCCGCCAGCTCTTTGAATCTCTCGCATGCACTCCACTACGCGCTGTTGTGTCTCCCAGAGAAGTTCTCGGAGCGCGATCTGTACACGGTGAGTCGTCTGCGCAGCATCCGATGGATCCTATACAATGGCTAACTAAGCCATGTCTTGCCTGCAAATGGCACAGCGAATCGCCGGCATCTCGTACTTAGGCGATTTCCGCATGACCTTTGGCGAGAACCCGAAGAAAGTGCGTAACATCGTAGAGGGCAACTTCACGGAATTCCGAGCTCTGTACGAGCGCAAGCTGCAGGTAATTGGAGTCTTCATGGCTGTTGTGCTTGCGTGTGTGTGTTGCCTCTGACTGACTTGGGACGAACCAGAACTCGCCCTTTGTGTCTCGGTCCATCCACGACAGCGATTCGTTTGTGGCGAATGCTGCGCAGCTTGAAACGCGTCAATCCATCGTAGCGTCACTTCCGTCCAATGTGCGCGCGATTCTGGCCTCGAAAGGTCCGCTGGATGAACGCGTGATCACAAAGAAGCAGCTGCAGCGCGCCGTGGCTTCGATCGTGACTCGCTACAGTCGTTCCCAGAGCATTAAGGGCATTGTCACGGCCGGCGGCGTCAAGACGGTGGCGTATGTTGCGCAGAAGTTGCAGCGGACTTACTTCAGCAAGAAGCGATAGAAAAGAAACAAGATCACGATTGCGATCATGTTGTGTACTGTATGAATTATTTCTTATTCACGAGACAATCGCACAGGCGAAACCTGGAGTAGCACTCAGCAGTAGCAGCTTTTCGCGTTCATCAATGTCAACTTGCCGCAGATCGATCGTTCGATACGCTTCCACTATTGGAATAATTCTAGCAGAAGTCAATGGGCAGACTTGTTGGTATTTGATTTGCTTCCATTGAATGTTTGGTTCGTGGAGTGGATTAAGCTCGAAGAACCTGGACGTGGCTTGATCGTGCAAACACAAACGGTCATGAAAGGAATTGAAGCTGGCTACTTCGAGCTGTTGTCCGCGGAGTGTGGAGCTGGTGCCAGACAGAAGGCGGTGAAAAGGAGTGAAGAAACCGTAGCAAAGAGGCGAATTGAATAATGCGCCTGAAGTTCAGTTATTAATACTGAAGTTTCCGGTGAATTGACTTTGACACGCGCCAATATGTGTTCATCTTGCTCACTTCGGTCCTAGTCATGCGCTTGCTGTGCTCAATGCATGTGCTCTCTGAACAGGAGCTGATGCTGAGCTACTTCCATCCAAAGCGAAATTGATTCAAATGGTTTTGCGCCTAGGATATCAGTAAACCACGCATTTGCTGTCTCGCAGCAATCAATTTCGTTCCAAACTCAAGCAAAAGAATATAACACACACTATTGATTGTCGTGCGTCTAGGCTGCTGCCAGGATCGCTTTGAGCTCCGTGGCCATATTTCTAATCTCTAGGTAAAACTCCTTCTCCTCGCTGTCCATGGAGTCGATCTGCTGGATGCGCTGGCTCAGCTTGCTGTCCAGAGCCAGGTCCGCGTGCTTGCAGACCGCCGCGTACTCGGGACTGATCTGCGCAAACTCTGTGAGCCCCTCGAGCGAGCTCTCGCAGAGATCCACGTCATCGCTCGAGATCAGCGAGGCCACGGCCGGCACGTACACGCCGGTCGCATGGACGGCCGCGGCCGTGGCCGGAGACTTGCGGATCAGGTAGCGCAGGAAGAACAGCGACTTGCGCTGCAATCGCAGGTCTTCCTTTTCCTGCAGGAAGCTCACGAGAATGGGCAGGCCGTTGCAGCTGTCCGAGAGCAGCCGCTGCTCGGCGGCGTCGTGGTTGCGCACGAGGCACGAGATGGCCAGCAGCGCCTTGACCTGGCAGGTCGCGTCTTCGTTCTTCGCCAGCTCGCACAACCGCTCGAGCAGTCCCATCTTGACCGCGGCGTCCTGGCAGAACGGGTTGTTCTGCACGACCACGGAGCAGACCTCGGCGGCCATTGCACGCGTGGACGCGCGGTCGTTGCTCTGCATGACCTCCATGAGCACCTGCAAGCCGTCCATCTTGACGAAGTTCATGGCGTTGTCGATCTGGTCAATGCGCGTGAGCATCTCGTCCAGCAGGCCGTCCTTGTACTCGGCGATCTCCTCGGGCGTGCCCACGGTCGTGTCGGCCGGCTGCTCATCGCTGGGCTTGGCGAACACGGCGTTCGGGTGCTCGCCCTGCAGGATGCGCAGGATCTGGCGCATGCGCTCGGCCTCGTCGATCACGCCCTCGTTGAGCACCTTGTCCAGGAAGTCGCGGTCCTCCTTGCTCATGGGCTTCATGTCCGACGGCGTCGTGCCGTCCGCGTACTTCATGCTCCACTTCATGAGCCCCAGCCATTTGTTCGGATCCGCCATTGTTGGTCTGTAGCTTTTCAAATTGAATAATGTCCTGGCACCCAATGGGTTGGAAGGATGGCGTGCCTGTCCAATTTAATACCCTGTAGCATACGATACGCGATCGAATATACTCGAATTTTCCTGAATTCCCAGTTTCGCGCGAAACAACAGAAGAATACTGATATGGTCGGTATTGTACCGGTACTACTTTTCTAAAGTGGGTTTACGGCTCGCGTAAACCAAAAGACCCGTGTGATTACCAAACACGCGGGTCTTTGACCCGCACCTGTGGCTCATTTTCACGTTGACCATCATGCTGCATCAAGGGAAGACGCTGCAGCTGCTGCGTGGGCCGCTGCGCCAGCGTTTCTCCACGGACGCGGCGCGCGCCGTGATCGCCAATCGATCGGCTGTCAAGTCCTTCAAACCCGACGCGGTGCCGGATGCCGTGCTGGCGGATATCCTTCGTCTGACCCAGGTATTAGCGAGGATCTCTGGGCTCTCCTGACCTCGTGGCACGCGATGGCTAATTGCCTCTTGTGTGTGTAGAGAGCTCCGACCGGGTTCAACACGCAGCCGTATGCCGTCGTACTCGTGCGCGACCAGGCTGACCGCAATAAGCTGGCCGACGCCATGCTGGCCTCCAACAGCCGCAAGGTACAGGAGGCGCCCGTGGTGGCCGTATTCGCTGCTGACCTAGGTACTACATTGAACGGAGCTCGTCCATCAATCCATTCGCCATAGCTCATGCGCTGTTTTGTCGATCTTTGTATCTGCAGAGCCGAGCAGTCGAGTCCCGCGTCTCCAGCAAATGCTGCACGAAAATGGCGCACCGGCCGACTTTGTGCAGAACCTGCCGCACTTTGTGCGCCTGTTCTCGGGCGAAGGCCAACTGGCCACGGGCGTGCAGTCCATCATCTCGACGCTCATGTCGCCTCTGCGGGCCGTGCCGGCGCCCGTACCAACCGTCGCGTGGTCGTTCAAGCAGACCAGCTTTGCTGCCGCCACCTTCCTATACGCGGCACAAGCCCACGGCCTTGCTACCTGCCCCATGGAAGGCTTTGACGATGTCCGTCTGCGCACCGCGCTGGATATTCCGGATCGCTACGTGGTGCCTGTGGTGGTCGCTCTTGGCTTCCCCAAGGACACCGCTGGCACGCCGCCGAAGCAATCTCCGCGACTTCCGCCCTCGGAGATCTTCTTTGACGGCAAATTCGGCCAGTCCAGCGAAGCGCTGTTCAAGGACTCACAGTAAACCACCACCAATACCCATGAAGAGCGGCCACTGATCTCAGCTCCGTCACTGGAGCAAGTCCGTCATTGAAAAGACCATGTCCAATGTTAAATATACTATCAAGGGGCAGCACTCAACTCCTCAGCAGACAGCACGCAGGCCGTCCGTACACAGTCTTGCTGTCTGTGGTCGCGCGCTTCCACCATCACGATATATTGACGAAGGGCGGCGCTGGACGCTTGGCGCCATGAAGCGACTGGCGCTGATGCCCTGGTCACAGCTGGCTGGACGCTTGGAACTTTTGCTGCTGCTGCGTACAAAGTTCATAGCGGCCATAGGCGAGACCAGGCCGATGCCCATGGTGGCATTTAGTAGAAGTTCCCACCGAGACACACCCAGACGACGCCAGAGCGACGGGCTATCAGCCGCGCGGTGCCACCGATACGCCACCTGTGAGGTCTTGCAAAGGCTCATGAGATCGAGGAACGATAAAATATGCTCTCGGTGCCGCTGGGCGATGGCCTGTTCGCCAGCGTCATGCGGATCAGCGGGGTTGTCGTTCTGCTGTCGCAGTCGATTGGATGCCTTGCCTACCACAGTGTAGAGTCTCTGCGCATCCTCCTTGCCAGTCGTGAACTCTAACTGGGTCTTCTCGTCCACTGACTCGTCCTCGGCTCTATCGCCAAAGCGACTCACGACCGATCGGTCACACTCGCGACGGATCAGCAGCCGAACGATCCGGTAGTGGCTCTTGCGCGCAGCATAGAACAACGGCGTCTCGTTCTCGTCGGTGACCGCGTTGATGCTCGCGCCACGGTCCAGAAGACATTCAGCGATCGCGAGATGGCCGTTGAAGCAAGCGAGATGCAGCGCGGACTCGTTCATGTCGTTCCGGGTATCCACCGGCCAGCCAAACTCCAGCAGCAACTGGAGAACGTCGAGATGGCCACGCGTGGCGGCATGGTGCAATGGCGTGAACCCGCGCTAGTATCAAATTCAAAAAGCAAAGCGTCATTAACTGGGTCTCGCAGCCACTGGAACAGCAATGCGTTCGTACCATTCCTCTGCATCGATCACGGTCGATTCCTTGATGCAGCAACAAGTACGCCGCATGGCGATTGCCCTTTTCGCAGGCGATCAGTAGTTGCTCCTGCAGTCTCGACTCCGCAGATGCCATCAATGCTGCAATCTGGCTGGTACTGGTGTCAACGCCACCACGGCCCCTCGGCGCTTCGACCACCGGGTGCCGCTCCGCCACGAGCTGCTGGTTCTTACTGCGAATCCGTAGCGGCTTCTCATCCAGTGCGTCCATGGCCGGGTCGACCAGATCTGCCTTGCTTCTCTCATCGCGTCGACCGCCGAGCGACGTCGACGGGCGTCTCTCTTGCCCACGTGCCATCGGATGATCGCTCGCTCTCGCCCAGATCACTCAATCCTCTTCATGCTCATGGCTACACCAGAAAGCGTAACCCTCTATAAATACACCGTACCCCCAGAAAAAGCATAGCGTACCCCTGCCGGCTCAGCGGTTCGGACCTGACCTCTCGAACCGGCCGGGCCCGGGCCGGTCCTTCCGGGGGTCCTGCGGCGCCGCCGCTGGTGGCAATCGGAGCCGAGAAGCAGGAAGAGGCAAGCATGGGGCGCGTCAACCCCAACATGACCAAGGTCTACCGCGAGGTCGTCTCGCGGTTCATGGCCGAGGAGGAGAAGCTCACGCACAAGCAGGAGGTCACGCGCCTCTACAAGAAGTCGCTCAAGACGCTCGAGAGCTGGATCATCGACCGCCGCCTCTGGAACGAGGAGGCCACCAAGATCCGCGCCGAGTTTGACGCCAACAGCGCGCTGGACGTCAACTCTGGGTACGTTTACGAAGTCCGCATCGGCTCCCTATTCCGGCTGGAAGAGGGGGAGAGCGGCCCTGTGCGGTCTGCTCGCCGCCATGGCCTGGTTATTGCGTTTTACTGGAGCGCTGACGAAGAACGTTATGTGTGTGTATGTGGCAGTCTGACCAAGCGCCTGGTGCGCGAGGCTGAGGAGAAGGTGACCAAGTACACGCACCCGGACCGCTACGTGTTCAACTACATGCCCGGCGGCACCAAGTTCATGCGTAACGCGCCGCTGCCGCTGGAAGTGTGCTTCCCGGACGGCGTCCCGGCCGATGTCGAGGTCTCGGCGCCCGTGAACATTGACATCACGCCGCTGCCGGCCAAGCCCACGGTGTTCGTGGACTTCTCCAAGAAGGGCTACGATTAAATGCAACTCTCTCGCTCTTGCAAAGGCGTCGCCACGCACACGAAGGGGCTAGAGAAGTCCACAGCAGGCCAGCTAAACGCACAGAAGCAAACAAACGGGTAAAATGATTTTCAAATGGAGCCTTGTCGCGTCTCTCGTGCTCTCTGCGTCTGTCTGTTTGCCTCTAGCAGTGGTTCGGGGGGCAATAAATACGATCGCGTGACCGAATCAGTCTAGCTGGTCGCTGATCCGAGACTTGGTGATGGCCGTGTTCAGGCCAAAGTCGCGGTATCGAAAGCCGTTGAACGAGTTGGTGAACGTGTTGGGCCGGCCCAGCCGCTCGGCCTCGATTTTGAACGCCGCGGCCTTGTCAGCCCCGATCTCGCGCGTGCTTTTGGGGAATCAAGCGATCAGTCCGATGGTCTCACGCCCATCCAGCCCCATATCATGCGAACGGTCTTACCTCGTGGCGTACACCGGATGCTCTTTGCGTGCTTCGGAGATGGATCGGATATCGAGATTGGGTGGAAGCACGTCTTCAGGCGAGTATAGGCAATCCTGCGGCGCGATCACGTCCACCGGCTTGAGCTGAACGAGCCCAGAGTTCTCCACCTCTATGGTTCAACGTTCAGAGGTATTCTCAGTATTAGCAGTGCCAGGCAACCCATCAACCAGCACATTGGACAAACCTTTGTGCAGCGTGGCTTTGTCCATGCGCTGACTCAGCTTTGAGCGCTCGGAACGAATGCCCTCGCCCAGCGCCTGGCTGGTCGTCTGGTACATGAAGGCCGTGAGCGAGTTGGTCGACGTATTTGAATGCTGCTGCTGGTTGCTGGTTTCAAAGCGCGGCGCCTCGAACGCCATCTTCTCGTTCAAGTTGATGCCCACGATGCCAGAGCTCGTGGTCATGAACGGGTTGGCTGTCCGGCGGTTGTGGTGCAAGGATGAGCCTCGGGACACCATTCTCGTCAGTCAGTGATGGCGAATTCGTCTATCGATCCTTCTCTTGAATGCCAGGAGATCCATCTCCTCCCAAGCCACGAGCGCTCTGGTTCTTATGCGCATTCCAACTTGAGCTGCTCGCATTTTGGTATCAGATGCGCTGCTATTTTTAGAAAGTGTAGATAGACTCTCATTGGTCTATTTGGAGCACTTAGCATCCAATGAAATCACGTAAAACACATCATACTTTGTAATGATTAGCTAATATTGAGCCCCATTGTGCGATGCTGGTCATGGCTGTGCGCACGTGGCTCACGCTCGGATGGTTCGCGCTGGCGGCGGCTGCGCTGGCGACCTCCAAGAGCGCGTTCCTACGAGGGCTCTCGATCACAGGCAAGGTGCGCACTAGTGTGGCCATCTCAGAGCTCCCGGGCGCCGCGCTTCTGAGAATTGAGGTAGGGCTCGCGTTCGAATGAGCTAATACTGATGGCAGGTCAGTCGGATTTCACACGATACTGGATTACAATGCGCTGCCAATTAGCTGCCGAAGCGCGCGTGGACGTGGTTCTATCTGCTTGGCGCTGTATACAACAGCGCACTCGTGATCGGGATCGCGCTCTATCTGAACAACATACACGTGCAACAATTGCTTCGATTGCTGCACGATCTGCCGCTCATGATGAACGACGGAGACCACACTGTGCTGCATGTTACGCCGAGCACGATGGTGTTCCTGTGGCTGTTTGCATTGCACAACGTCCGCCGCTTTCTGGAATGCGTGTTTATCACGGAGTTTGGCGACTCGCGCATGCACGCTGGAGGTAACATAGCACGCTCTCATCTATCTGACCCCCGTCTCATCCTGCTGACTGCTGTGTGGTGCTTCACAGTACTGGCGCTTGGCTCGCTCCACTACCTTAGTGTCTCGGTCTCCGTACTTGCGGATCCTTCAGCTCTTATCGCAACTCAAGCTGAACACTACGACAACCACTCAAGCATGGCGCTGCTTCTCACCAGTATTGGCGCTCTGCTGTTTGCCTTCGCGTCCTACCGCCAGTATCGCTGCAATGCTATCCTTGCGGACCAGAAGCGAGCCAACCGAGGGCAATATGTCGTGCCCAAGGGCGACTGGTTCGATCACGTGCGCTGCCCGCTGTACACGACGGAGATCCTGCTCTACGCAGCGCTCGTGCTCGTGCTGCAAGGAGCCAACGGCATGGTCTACTGCATCGCATTTTGGGTGCTTCTGAACCAGTGCGTCTGCGCCAGCTTCAGCTCTGCGTGGTATGACGACAAGTTCCGTGACGTTGTGCTGCCCAAATGGACGCTCGTGCCGTATCTGTGGTGAGCACGAAGTCAGCATTCGCTGCTGAAGCCACAGCGGTAGTGTTAAAAATCATTTCCAGGCCGTAATTAAGGAAGTAAACAGTAACCTATCAGTGGGTGCAATTGTTTCGTTCTCGCTGACACCAGCCACTGCGCAATGTGAAGGAGGGATGCCAGCAGATCTACGATGCACTGTCTGACCGGTCGTGCTCCAACCAGATCAGAAAAAGCGAATCCCGGTGGCAAATTGATGCAGAAGAAATACGCGAACACGACCAGCAGCAGCAGTTGGAGGAGCACAAACCATCCATCGCAGCAAGAGAGCAGGCGACTCGAATGGCTACGCATATGCTGATGACCATATGAACTGTATCAAGTTGCAACGAAACATGAACAGGCATTGCTGGATCCATATATTACCAACATACACCCTCGTGTGAGACTAAAAAACAGTATATGACGGAATATACAAGCATCCACCAGTAAATACCTTCCGTAAATGCCCCATACCGGGAACTTATTTCTCGCCGCAGTCGCCATCTGCGAAACGCCCGCAGCAGTGGGACTCCAACGGCACCAGCTGATGATGCGCGTCGTGGCTTCGTGCGGCCTCTTCGCTCGGTATCCACACGCCGCCTCTGGCTGACCCATTGCTTACCTCTTCATTCGCGCATTTGCCCAGTCGACCAGCCGCCAGCTCAATCCCATCGCGCCATGGACGTCCGCACGTGGATCTTCGTGCTCTGGGGCTCCGTCATGTTTACGGGTCTAATCACGCCGCTGTCGCCGTTCCTGAGCGGACTCATCATGACGGGCAAGACACGCACGGCCAACGCGTTCGAGGGCGTGGCCGGCGCGTCCTTCGTCAAGGCCATGGAGGTGCCCAAGTCCGCGTACACGTGGTTCTACCTTCTCGGCAGCGTGCACAACAGTAGCATCGCACTCATGCTGGCGCTGTTCCCGCAGCATCCGCTCGTACAGCAGACTCTGCGCTACCTGCACGGCGCCAGCGAAGGCCAAGTGTTGCTCGTGAACGCGCTCACGATCCTGTGCGTGGCGCTGTTCGCGCTGCACAACATCCGCCGCTTCCTCGAGAGCCTCTTCGTGACCGAGTTCGGCAGCTCACGCATGCACGCCAGCGTGCTCGTGCTTGGCTGCATCCACTACCTGGGCGTGGTCCCCACCATGCTGGCGGATCCGGCCGCCGTGGCGCCCATGAACAGCGACCTGGACGACCTGCCGCTCAACGCCTCGACGCTGGCCACGGTGCTCGGCCTGGGCCTGTACCTGCTGGCCAGTTACCACCAGTCGCTGTGCAACAGCATGTTGGCCAGCCAGAAGCGCGCCAACAACGGCCGCCATGTGCTCCCCAAGGGCGACTGGTTCGACCTCGTGCGCTGCCCGCTGTACACGACGGAGATCCTGCTGTACCTGTCCTTCCCGCTCGTGCTGGGCGCCGCCAACGCCTTCGGCTGGCTGCTCTTCTTCTGGGTGCTCATCAACCAGATCTCGTGCGCCAAGCCGGCCTCGGACTGGTACGACGCCAAGTTCCGCGACGAGAAGCCCGGCGTGATCCCGCGATGGACGCTCTTCCCGTACATTTGGTAGTGAGACAGAGATGTAAGCAGCAGCAGCAATATATTCGTTCCCATAGTATAGACTGCAGCTATTGGTCGTCGTCCGTCTTGGGCTTCTTGCTGCTACTAGCCGCCTCGTCATCGCCAGAGGTGACGGCACCGTTGTCCTGCTCCTCAGCCACAGACTCGTGCTTCTGCTCCTGCTCTTCCTGTTCTTGGCGCTTGCGCTTGTTCTGCGTGGTCTTCTTGCTGTCCTCGTCGCTCTCGTACTGCTTCTCCTCGTCCTCCGTGGCCCAGACGGATGGCTTGCTGTTCTCGCGCTTCTCGCGCTCGATCTGGATGCGCGCCAGGTACTGGCCGTACTTGTTGCCAAATATGTTGTGGTACCCGCCGGGGCCCGAGGCGCAGCCGCGGCAGCCGGCGTGCTTCTCCTGGATCACCTGGTCGTCCGAGAGCTGGTGCTTGGGCACGCGGCAGATGCTGACTGTGCCGTAGTTGTAGTTCTTGCTGTTGATGGCGAACGTGCTGCAGAGCCGCTCGTACCCGGGCTTCTTCCACTTGGCGATCAGATTGGCGTCCGCCAGCTTGAGCCGCAGGCAGTAGTCGTACACCTCGCGCGACACGCGCTTGTACTTGTAAAACATGTCGTACACGTACCGACTGCGCTGCCAGTTGATCTGGTGCACGGGCCAGAGCGACTCGCACTGGCGCTTGCCCTCGTGCGGCTCGTTCATGCGCTCGCGCAGCTCGCTCTCGAGCGCGTCCAGCACGGGCTGCAGGTACGCAAAGCCCTCGGGTGCCCGACCCTTCTTGGTCCACTTGGACATCGCTTGGATAATGGCCGACGCCATGGATGGAGCGACAGTAGCACCGGATAACTTCGATAAAGTGCGAATATACAGAGCGACGCCAGCGTGGGCTGCTGCAATGGTATCTGTCGCATGTGACGGTGTGGAGAAGCTGGACAGCCAAGGACTTTGAGAGTGCCTTTCGGGAAGCAGTCACACCCATTTACCTTCAGCAGTCGCTTCGCCGTCGCCTAAGGTCGATCAAGCAGAATCACACACAATGTCATCAGAGACTACACCTTTTCACAAGGTTTAGAAAACCTGGTCAAACAAATATAACCATAACCATATCAGGTTAGACAGGGTAGTTCGGTTGTCAGGTGAGCTGAAGACCCACCAGCCACCAGCTTAACGCTTCATCGCAACCACCAGTCTCCCAGCTATTTCCTCCCCCCCACCACTTTCCTTTCACCACGAATGCAGGAGTACCGCCAGAAAGCAAAACAATTTATACTTGACGCTGCCCAAGTCGGGCGAGAGTGGCAATCAATCGCTCAAGCGCATTCAATCCCGTACAAGACCGCGTGGTACTGGGTGGACAAGGCTCACAAGTCAGGCTCCTGGAAGGTGCAACGTCCTGTCAATTGGGGTGGGCGACGCGAGCTGGGACAAGTCAAGATCACCCCCGACATCCTTAGCTACCTGGAGGAGCGCCTTGCTGAGAATTGCCGTCTCACGCTCCTCGAGCTATCTGGTGCGGTGCTCGGCCGTTTCTGAGTTGAAGTTTGCGCCCAAACAATCAAGCGCGCGCTGGACGGACTGAGTTTTACTCGAAGAAATTGCACCGTGAGCCCCAAGCCATGAATTCAGAAGCCAATCGAGAGAGGAGGCGCGACTTCCTCATCTCTACTACTGAGTTACCAGTCAGCCGGCAAGACAATCTTTTACGTGGACGAAACCAATTTCAACATTTGGTGCACGCGGTCTATCGGCAGAAGCATGCGAGGAACCCGAGCTACGTTGATTGATACGGCATCTAAAGGAGCCAACATGCATGTTATTGCGTGCCTGTCGATTAACGGGCTCGCCTACTGGGAACACCGCTTTGGTAACTACCGAAAGCATGACTGTCATGCATTCATCAGACGGCTTCTAGACCATATCAGCTTGCCTGTGCCTCTCTCCGGCGCCGTCATCGTGCTGGACAACGCGCCTTGTCATCAAGGTGTCGAGTCGGTGTTCCAGGAAGCAGCCTACAAAAGCGCAACCGTTCTTCGACTAGGCCCGTATTCGCCAATGTTGAATCCGATCGAGAACTGCTTTTCAGCGTTCAAGAGTGCCGTGAAGCAGTATCTCGCTACGCGGCGGCTTGCGATTCAACGAACGCCGGCAGGAGTGACCCAAAAGGCTCACAGGCAGTCGTTTTTAGTCGAGGCAGCAGCCATCTTGATGTCGGAAACAATTACACGACGATTGTGCCGCAAATGCACGGAGCACACGCTTTCGTTTCATGTTGATGTGCTGTACATGCGCCCTGTGCAAGTTGGTACATAGATGAATCGGTTTTTAAAGGATTTGAAAATATACAAGTCGAAATCCCATTTGACCCATCTGAACTTGCTTGTCAATTTTCTGGTCTTGCTTGTGAAAAGGTGTACATATTTCGCTCTCGGCAGGTGCTGACACGCATCTGTGATATGTTGGAAGTCGATCAACTCAATACCTTTGGCTCTGGCCTTCGAGAAGAATCCAAGAATGTGGTGGCAATGTTTCGTTGCATATCACTCAATGCTGCCATCGATACAGCGCTCAACTATGAGAACACTGGTGGATACCTTCTGCCTCGTTCAAATAACGATAGACCACAAAACGACCAGTGATGAGTGTTGCTGGTCGTTTTGTGAAATCATGATCGACCAACTCCCATAGATATTAGCACTGCCAAGATCTCCAAGGAAGAGTGCATGAAAAAAATGTGCTTCTATTCAAACAATCAAATTGACGCAAACCACGCGTTTTACCAGCATTCTGCTAATAGCAATGATGCAAAGTTGCCACACAGTGAGTTGAAAACCCCGGACAGTACGTTGACGAAGGTGCGTAGATTATTGTAGAGCACTGTATACAGTCAACACTGACGAGTTTCACCCTGGTCTGATAGATTCTTACAGTATACACAATCCGTCATGATATAATGTTTAAAAGGTATAATTGCGAATTTCGGGGTTGCGCGAACAGGAGTGCCATGTGCTGTTGTTACTGGAGAACGCATGTAGTCGCAAATTAGATTGGAAGTGGCTAAGCTCTGTGCTTGGCAATGTGTGTGTTTACTTCCTCTCTTAGAACACGACAGCTTTCCTGTTGATGCTGACGTTGAGCGCTACATGACTTTGAGCTGTTTCCAGTGATCAAGGAAAAAGTTCGAGCTCAACACAAATACCACGTCCTCGACACGGAAGGGCGTGAGAAGCCAAAGCGAGGAGGCGATGAAGGTCCAAAATCAAAATCGGTACCACTTAAGAAACTGCCTGCTCCCATAAATATTTCACTATCGGTCCAGGGTTCGCGACGAAAAACCTTCTCCGACATGCTGGCATTGCAGCAGTAAGCACGATCTCCGTGATTGCCCAACTGCGATTGAACAAGACAAAGCAGCTGCAGTGCGGAAACACAATCGGGCCAGAGGTTGAGTGAAACGCGTGTCCAGTGTAGTCAGCCAGTCTCCCAACGCTGGGGAAGTTCTGATCAATCAGCTGGTAGTGCGCAGACCCGGGCTTCGATCATAATGTCCTTCCAAGCTCTCTTGTTGATTAGCTCATTGGCCTCGGCCCCGATGTAGTCCTGACCAAGGTGAATCCTCCAAATACCGTGGAGGCAGCAAGTGGGATCCAAGTTCATCGCGACAACGATGCAGTGGTCAACATTGAATCACAAACCGCAGCGGGCTCAGTTCATCTGACAAAACTGTCGTGTCTGATCATGTCTGTCACTCAAGATGAATTTCTACTTGGAAATGGCGATCTCAAATCACTTGGAATTGATGTAGACAAGCAGCTGGAACAGCGTGTAGGTCGCCCAATCGGCGATGATGATGACTTTTTGTCTGTAGTGGGGCGCTAATGATTCAAGCCTTCCCCAACTACGAGACCCTACTTGCGAGTGAGCCAGCTGGTACGGCTAGGGACTTGAAGCCCGAGCCCAGACTAGTCTTCAACACCGATTTGATGAGTGTGTTGAGGTTGTGGTATCCAGGGCGTACAGCTCGAGAAGAACTAAGTGCGCAGGCAAAGTGAGCAGAGATCACTTGTCTATTTGCGCCAACATAACGAATAGACTTCGGCCTCAATTACTGGAAGCATAGTCGGCTTCCCCAGTGTGTCTTTCTTTCCTGAAGATACTACATTGTCACAAGTGAGGAGCCGCAAGAGGCCATCGACAGTGATTTGGCAGAGTGACTTGATTCTATGGTTTGCGATGCAGTCGATAATGGTTTTAATACAGAGCATGAATCGGCTCTTCGTGATTTGATGTTTCGATATCAAGATGTGTTCCGAACCGCACTTACGAATGATCCAGCCACAGACGTGGAGCCCATGCGAGTGACACTGAAAACTGGTGCTGTCCCGTATCGTGCCAAGCCCAGGCGCTACGCTCCTGCTCATAGTCAAGTATTGCGTGAATACACGCAGCAGCTGGAAGAAGCTGGATTCATCTGTCGAAATGACAAGAGTTAGTGGACCAATGCTGCTGTGCCAGTCAAGAAATCAGGGTCGAAATTGGAATTTAGAATCACCAGCGATTACCGCCCGGTGAACGCAATGACTGCACCAATCGCTGGTACTACGCCTGATATGGCTGTAGTTACTCAGTATGTACATGACGCGTACGGATTCACTCGATTCGATATGAAGACTGGTTTTTGCCAGCTCCCGCTGGACGCGGAGTCGCAAGAAATCCTCAGTTTTATCATTGAAGATACCGTATACAGGCCGACTCGAGTTCCTTAAAGCGCCAATGATTCTACGATTCATTTTCAGCAGCATATGCAAAAGGTGTTTTCGGATATGCTGTACATCCACCTGTTCATTCAGATTGATGATCTTCTCATGCATGCAAAGAGTGTGGAAGAGTTCTTCAAGGTGTTGAATAATTTTTTCCATCGACGACGAATTGCCAATTTGAAGCTGAATGCAAAGAAGTGCTATTTTTTCGCACTGAGATGCTGAGATGCTTGGTGCTGAAAAATCGTCGAGCAACGTGCAAAGCGCTCAACCTGCATACCTTCTTCTTCTTCATTTCCAAAGCGAATGCGCCAAACCAGGTAGCCATTCTTATCGCGAACAGAAATTACTTGCCCAGTTAGGTTCTCGGTCGTGCTACCTTCTTCATTCTCGAGCTCGTACTCTGCGACTACTGGACGCATAAGCGGCCGGCCTCAGTTCTCGACAAGAGATTCGATCACTGTAGGGATCACGTCCATTGGCGTCTTCTTTGTCTGCTATATCGTCAGGCTCAAGGAGCAATACCATGTGAAGAGAGAGAGCATCAAATCTGAGCGAGCTGGCTACAGTATCAGCAGAAAATTTTCCCTCTAAGGACCGTCTGAACCTACCCCATGGATACAAATTTGTTATTCACCGGCATAACCAATAAATCGGGGATGTCAATAACCTGCCCACGCGAGCATTTACAGTACTTCCTATGATGGATCCTTGTGTCATTATGACTTCTCTCGTGTTGAAAACAAAGCCAATTAGCTTTCGATTACCACGAGTGCCAACGTAGACTCGCGCGTAGTTAGGTGGATCGACTACGAGTTTCTGAGCCTGCATAATCGTTTTGGCTTGGATTGGACCTTCACAGTAGTGTCGAATAGGGTATGTAGCAAGGCGCATTCCGTCATGAATAAGAAGCCGTGGCAGAACAAGGTTTAAGACTGTTGCCGTAGGGGACCTAATAAACAGAAGGAGATGTTCACGGAGTACGCAGGTGCCCTACGGAAGCTCGGCAACGGAACCAACATCCAAGATGCCTGGTACACCAACCCTTTATCAACGGAGAGGCCAAGGCCGCTAGGATCACATTACTGGGGTATCAACAGCTGGGGCCGATGACCTTCCAAGAAGCTATCAACTACGTCAACAAGGTAGTCAAAGGTGCGTAGCATGAAGCGCGTGAAGATGAAGATGGCGCAACCACCTATGGGGAAGATTGCGCACGCCAGCTGGACGAGAAGGCGTCGAAGAAAACAAAGTTCAAGGTGAATCAGAAGGCCAGAGCGCAGCGACAGGACAGCAGTGGCCCATCCAACGCTTCTACAGTCGATGTGGGGCGTTCCAGTTGAGTCCGTTTGGAATGGTAGAGAGTGAATGACACCGGCCCATTCTCCTGAGAGATCTTTGGGTACGACTTCGAGATAAACGCCAAGTGCGCCAGCACGAATCTTCAAGGTGGAGCCCCGGGCAGGCGACTAGGGCGCCGCAAGAACGACCGCTTGATGAAGCTGATGAGGAAGAAGCGTAGCAGCTACCGTCTCACTACGGACCGTGGCAAGGCTAGCGCGACGGCTATCAGAACAACTACCGGAGAGGCTACAGCGGTGAATATCGTGGTTGCTATCGTGGTTGTAATCAAGGCAGGTATGAAAGGGACCGCGGAGGCCGCAGCGTGTACGGACGTGGCTATGGTGGTGGCCGTGGCTATCAAGCGCGCCGTGGAATAGTCAACCGCGCTATCCGAAGAGCGAAATGAGATGTTACAGCTGCCAGCAGAGTGGCCATTTCTGGTATGAGTGCTCGCAACGGCTGATGGCGACTACGAGCAGCAGCGCCGGTCGCAAGGCCATACAAATGGGCAACACGCGGGAAACGAGAACCAGGCGTAGGGACGGAGGCCCTACTGCCTGGGGAATCTGACACCCCAGACAGTACCAAGGCGGACAGCATCATCGTGAGCAGAATTAAAGATGGTGTCGCGATGCCAAAGACACCGCGCGAGAGAAGAGAACAAAAAGAGGCTCGAGGCCAGAAGAAGAAGTGACGCAAGGATGTCCAGAAGAGCGGGGACCCGAGTTCAAGCAGGTGCGAGTCGATGCAAGACCGGAGGAAGGGCGACCAAGTGGCCGTGACGCACCGGGCGCAGACGCAGAAGCTGTGACCAGGGTCAAGGAGGAGTCCGGGCGGCAAGGAACCAAAGATGAAGAGTCAGGTGCCGAGCCAGTGCCAACCGGATCATCGCTTCAAGCAAAAAAGACGCAGCAACGGCGAGCGCCGCAGTGGCCAAGGAAACGCAAGAAGAAGAAGCCACCAGATGGCGCAGCCAGAGACAACAAAGTTAGCAACGAAGATGCGTTACAATCCACTCTGGACAAAGCCTACGCACAGATCGGAGCCATCGAGGAGACTACGCCCAAGTTCAAGGTTGTGCCCCCGGCAGTGAACGAACTAAAACCTGGGGAGGGCGCGACCGTGGCCGAACAATTGAAGATACGGCGGCAATGGCACCGCGAACGGGATCAATGACCAAGACTCCTGAATGAGGCCGCGTACCCTACCATGAAAGCACTGCGGCTTGCTACCAGGCACCACAAGAAGGAGGCTAAGGCCTTGCGAGTGCGGTACAGTGCTGCGAGGGTGATGGCTGAGCAGCTGGGCTTGAACATGGACCAAGTCAACGCGTCCAAGGAGCTACAGCGTCGACTGGCAACCAGCGCACGGCGAGTCGAGACTGATAAAGCAAGGAAGAAGCAAGAATCAGTTTCCAAGCCGTCCATTGTGGATCTAGCTGGCAACGAGGAGACGATCAAGCTGAGTGACGACCGAAGCTAAGGACCAGCGCACGCAGCTTTGGTGTTTGAGGCCCGCGGAGCGGATGCAAAAGCGCAAAACTTGAGGGCTGCTGCACGCGACAGATTGTCGACGGCCTTCGTAAGTGTACACGATACCAAGCGAGGCGTGAAGTTGGATACATGCGCGCTACAGCATCACTGGCAGTGCTTGGCGAGCACTCGGAATACGAAAGATCGTGGAACCTCCAGTGCGAGCAGTTGAATGCATCGGCGGCCAGTGCCTGCCTGTTGAAGGAATCTGGCGTTTTCGAATGAAGACGCAGTACGATCAAGAGTTCGACGTGGACGCCTTGATGGAGGCGCAGTGCAACGAGACGTTCCAGCTAGGTACCGACTTCATGCAAAGCAAGGCTTAACAAGCGAGATGCATTGGAAAGACGAGCGGCAAAAATTCATCATGCCGTTTAGCACCTGGGTTGACGGCAGCAAAGAGCAGCTACCAGCATAAGTACGGTTATCTGTTGGCCGGAATTTTGCGACCTTCACGGACACTGACGCACGAGTGGCCGTTAGTGGTGAAGAAGGCGAGACCGGTATCTTCCTCCCAGCGCCGAGAGAAGACGGATTGTTGGCCACGGCAGTCGTAGCCATGATTAGAGGCGGCTGCATTAGCGTCCCGGTTCTAAATACAACTATGAAGATGACTAGATTACCAACGAGAGAATATCTGGGGACGTGGATCCCGTGTGACGAAGAGATGATTATTCTGGAGCTGGAGGGACGCCTGCAGATGGAATCAGTGAGCGACTGGATCGATAGCCTGAGGAAGCTAGCCACGGAGGACAGCACCAAAGGAGAAGTAGTGTCGACAGAACCAATACCGGAGATCAAGGCGGGAGAACTGGGCGACCAAGAGAAGGAGTTGATCACCAAGCTGTTGAAGCAGTACAGCCACCTGACCCAAGTGCCCATGAGATGCCCATCATTGCCCCATGTCGGCGTGGAACATGTGATTAATACCGGTACACACGCGCCAATACGACTACCGCATCAGCGCCATGCTCAAGCGAATAGAGTGTCATCTCTGAGAATGTGCGCAAAATGTTGCGAGACGGCGTCATCGAGAAAGGTCGTGGGGTCTGGGGGTTCCAGGTGGTTCTCGTGAAGAAGAAAGACGGGCAGATACGGTTCTGTATCGACTACAGAGTTCTGAATACAGTCACGCACAAGGACGTGTACCCGCTCCCGAGGATCGATGAGACCCTGGAAGCTCTGGGTGGAGCTTTACTGTTCACGACTCTGGATCTAAAGGCCGGACCAGTCGCCGACAAGGACAAGGATAAAACCAGGTTCCTGAAACGAGAAGGGTTATTTTCGGTTCAAGCGTATTCCCTTCGGCCTCGTCAATGCACCAGGAACGTTTCAGAGGGTCATGGACTGCGTACTTCGGGGTCTGACTTGGCAAACGTGCCTCGTCTATCTCGATGATATTATCATCTATTCACGCGGCCGTATTGAGCGACAGGTCGTTGAGTTAGCGGCAGTGTTGGAGCGGCTGTCCAAGGCAAACGTCAGTCTCAATGTGAAGAAGTGCGTTTTTGCGACAACAAGTATTGATTACTTAGGGCATCAATTGGGCCCAGACGGGATCAGACCGTTGGAACGCCTCGTGACTGCTGTCAATCCGTTCAGAGTACCAGTCAATCTTGTCGAAGTACGCCGGTTTGTGGGCCTCGCCGAGTACTACCGCAGGTTCGTGCCAAGCTTCAGCTCGATATTGTTGCCACTCGCCAAGCTACTGCGGAAGACAACGGTGTGGCGATGAACGGAGGCCCGAGAAGAGGCGTTCGCAAGGATCAAGGAAATCTTGACTAAAAACCGGTATTGCAGTACCTGGATTTCTCCAAACTCTTCGTCTTGGCTACTGATGCATCCAAGGACGGACTCGGTGCCTGCCTCATGCAGGGCCAGGGCAAAGGTTTCCAGCCAATTGCGTACGCTAGCAAGGTCACCACGAAGGCAAAAGAAAAGTATTCATTCAGCGAACTAGAGTGTGGAGCCGTCGGCTGGGCGGTTAAACTGTTCCGGCCGTATCACTACGGACGGCAGTTTGTCGTAGTCACCGACCACTCGGCCCTCAAGTGGCTGTGGCTTATGACATCGAAGAATTTGGCTGGAAGGCTCCATCGATGGGCATTGAGCCTACAGGAGTACGATTTGAGAGTGGAGTACCGACCCGGCAATAGAACGTGGTGGAGGGCGCTTTGTCCAGAGCAGCAGTGATGTACGTACCGGGCCAGACACTACAAGTGACGCCGCACGAGTCGAAGGACGTCCAGAAGAGCAGTGAGATGGTACACAATCTACGCCAGAGAAAGTACTACAAGGGCAAGAAACTGCTGCAGTTCCGCCAAACGCATCCTGTCCCTTATCGACCAAACCTCATTGGTCTCGTCGAGAGATTCCATCGCACTTGGAAGGACATGATCAGTATCTATACTGACAATGAGCACCGTGACTGGGACCACTGGATCCCTTATGCAATGTTCGCTTACAATAGCGCTCGGTATACGACGACGACGCTGATGCCTCAGCCGATGATGGGCAGGCAGCTGCGGGCACCGGGAGATCTGTTGCTGCAGAACAGGCGGGTAGTTTATTTAAAGGTACATATCCGGTACAGGCCAAAAGCTGAATCAACCTCATCTTTGTACAACGTTCAGCGTTTTTGGCCAGCCGTTTTATACAGAGATCCCCCCTGCCACGTGGATCGTGCCAACACACGTGGCAGATCGGATACGAGGTGTCAAGGCGAGTCGCAACTGATGAAGCGTTCACGTTCAAACTCGCACCAAAAAGCACAACCGCAAACGCCAAGACCAAACTATGCCTTCGTACGACTCGCTACCGCCCTCCAATTTGACCCAATATGGCCCGGCAACTACCCAAGACTCCAGCCATGCTTCCGACCACCCGTCTTCGTCACCTCCGAGCCCAACTTCGACCGTTCTTTTGTCCTCCAACGACGAGTACGAGCACGACTTTGGCCTTGAAGTTGAGCACGTTCATGAACAAGACAACATGGAGGAGGAAGGCGACGCACAGGGTGCCGAAGAGGAGAGCGCGGAAGGCGAATCGTTTACTGCGCGTGAAGTCGCGCATGCGCCACGATGGAGACCGCGTGTTTCACGCGCCAGCGCCTACACGGTGGTCAATGCGGATGGATACCAGTATACGTGCTACCACTCGTCAAGCAAGAAATTATCCTACCGCTGTATTCGTCACCGCAGTACCCAGTGCAAGGCAAAACTGCACTTCATTATTGCTCGAATGGAATACGAGATTTGTGGTATGCACACGTGTGCCAGGCTTGTACGCCCCGTTGTTCCCGTTGTTGATATCACTGAGAACATGAAAGAAACCGTGGATCGCGTGGCTGTGACAAACATGCATTTGACACCCACTGCCATTTGGAATGAGTTGCACTCTGAGTTTTATCTGCCTGGGTTAGATCTGGTACAGCATGGCCTCTCTCGCGAGCAAGTCATTAGTCGAGTTCATCGCGTCCGAAGATTGCATTTTGGCGGTGATATCCATGGAATTGTGGAGGTGCCTCCCCTTTCGTTGGTCTCGGGGTCTGCTCTGCCTTTTTTTCAGTTTTAACGATCCTACATGAATGGTGATAAACTCGAGCGCCTCATTGGCTGGGCCCACCCAGTTCTGCTTCAGCGCTTGAAGTACAGGAACACAACCATTTTCATTGATGGCACATTTCGCTCGGTGCCGTCCAGATTTTACCGATGCGTTGTGATTATGGTCCACGATGCGGCCAGCGACTTTTTTCTTCCGGTATTTTATATACTGTGCTCTGCGAAAACGCAGGATATGTATTGGAATGCAATCAGCTGCGTTATTTCTGCGACGGACGACAAACTACAGCCAGAGACGGTGGTGTGTGATTTTGAAGCCGCCCTTCATGATGTTGTTCATATTCAGTTTCAAGATGACCCACAACCTCGTGTGGTAGGATGCTACTTTCATTTCAAGCAAGCGTGCAGAAGAAAAAATGAAGAAGCTGGCCATCTCTGAGCCAGAAGTGGCAATTGCGATGGCACGTGGATTTTTGGACGTACTTACTGTGATTCCGCACGCAAAAATCGCCGGCCCAGGAATCAAGTACGTTCGACAAATGATTGAGACGAAGTGCAGGGATGACGCTATCGCATTTTCAGCGGCCAAGTGGGATGCATTTTCGGCCTATTTCAAGAAGACTTGGCTACGCAAGAATCTGCCGCAGAGCTGGAACGTTCATGATGTCGCAAAAAGCCTGGTCACCAGGACCAACAATCCGCTTGAGCGATTTAATCGCAAGTTGAATGAAGCTGTTGGTGTGCCGCACCCGAACCTTCCTCGTTTTGTAGGTGTAATCGACGAAATATCCAAAGAATATGTGCAACAACTAGAGGATTATTCGCACAACCGTGCGAACAAACGTCGACGACGTGAGCCTTTCCAGTTGCCAGACCCTGTCGAACTACCAAGCGAAGATGATGAAGAAAATGCCAGTGATGACAGTGAAAGCTCACTGAGCGACAATAACTAGTTAATTGTCTGTTTCCTCTTTTATTTCTATTGGGTCAGTGTTTTAGCTCAATATTCTACAGTATTGGACCGTACCACCTCTTTGTTCAACTAAATGTACTTGCTCGCTTTTTGGCCAGTTCCAAAACAGCAAGGTTTCACTGATACGACGCCTTGAGGTTACTGGTCCGCCCAAGGTAAAGACTTGTCCTTTGCTGTGTGAGATCGGTGAGCTCGCGTTTTCCATTCCAGGGTCATCTGCCGCAAGCGAGCTTGGCTAGAGCATAATGGATTTGATTCATACTAAGTGACGGAACCGTCTCGCAAAAGACAAGGTCTCCATGTTGGCCTATGTCTACATGAACATGGATGCGCACAACAAGTCAGCAGAATAGGCGAGACGTAGCTACCATTGCTCACAGCAGAATATCACCCAACTCCTCCAACCAAAGCAGATTGATATATTGTGCGAGTCTTATTTCGCCCAGATAGCGTTGAGGAAGACAAGTATTTAGGATTGCAATCAGTAATGAGGTCTTTTAAGGACTTCGGAGTAAAGAGCACTAAAGAGCCATCTGCTCAAATCGTTCTGCTCCCTCATAACCAACTATACCGCAACGCACAGCCCCTCGGTCACTCTGAGCACGGCAGCCGCTTGCTGCGTAGCCATCAGTCACGCTCTGCGGCGCGACGCAACTGTAACGCTCTATTACCAGCCCCATGGGATATCTCCTCTTTTTGACTGTGGCTCTCGCGGAAATCCTGGTCCTAGCCGCTCTGGCTCCGTTATTGAACATACCCAGAACAACGGAATCGCTGTCCTACTGTACTGGATTGGCTGGAAGCTGGTTGTCTTACCATTTACTTTGCACGGTGATATATATGAACAACATGGAGTGCACGAACGACGACTGAAAGTAAAAATGACAGCGCAGGACGACAACAAAATGGACAGCAGGATGAAGGCGAGACAGACAGTAAGACGATAATGAAGGACAGCGAGCACAGTTGATGTGGCGGATCAAATCATTTGTGTGTCGGTTCAAGAGACCGTACAAGTGACGGTTCGAGCGACCGGTTCAACTGATAGTCCAAGTGATGAAGCGGCAGGAGAGCAACAACCAGCAGCAACACGCCGGTAACGCAAGCGTCTTGTGCAAGACGTCGGAAACCAGAGCAGACGAGGTGTGGTTGAAGGAATCTGATGGTGAGTGACGAGCCAGTGACTTCATTCCCCGGGGGGAACTGCTCCGCGCGTATTTGCCCCATGACCCCCCAGATTGGAAGAGTAGAGCAGCCTCTGTTTTTTCACCAAACGGTTAATGATCCAGGAGTACAGTGCATGCATATACGGCGACGAGTGTGTGTGAATGCGTCCATGGAAAGAGAGTGCGGCCCATGTGTAGGCCTGAAGAGACATGTACGGTATACGATTGCAATTGAATCAGTGAGAGGCAGAGCACGGGTACCCAACCTCTGACATCCGCGGCTCGACTGAGTGAAATTCCCGGATTGCACAGCGAGAGAGCACCGCAAGACGACACCATCTGCTAGACACAGAGGCGAGCGACAGTCAAGTGGTCGTGAGTGACTACCAGGCAAACACCGGAAGCAACCACTGCTAGCACTACGACCACAATTTGTGGTTGACCGCGAGAGCGACAGCGAGGAAAAACAAGATAAAAGACTGGTAACCGCTCAGTATCATTACTATATAGGGGTGCCTACACCAGGCCCACTACGCCTAACAATTATGCGGAGTGCCATGATCTCCTCTGCGGGCTCCGGTGCGCACTTGCGCAAAACCTGGACACCTCTGCACGTGACCGGGGACAGCACTCCATCAATCAACAACACCGGCACTGGTGAGCTCCGAAAGCGAAGCCACTACTGGTAATTTATCGCATCACGAGCTGGCTCGTGATGAAGCTCTGGGTTTGCACGTGGAGTCACCACTACCGGCACCACAAGAAGATTGCAGACCAGAAGGGCGTCACAGACGACCGGGTCTCCATGAAATATGAGGTCCACAGTTAGCTTTTTTATGGGTCAAATGCAGATCGTGTCAGACTTTGGTCTGGCTCATATCCCAGACCAAATTGTCTGGCCCGACCGAAACAACACCGGAACGATCATTACTGATAAAACTGAATGCACGATCATAATGAAAAGCAACACAACTCACTATCTTAGCTATCACTACTTAGTCGCTCTCATGAGCGACGCTAACGCTTCTTTCGTGGGCATTACTGTCACTATCATCGTCGCTGGGGAGATCAACTGGATCAGGCAGATTAACGGGTTCAGGTCGTTGCCGGTATCGGCGCCGTGTTGCTGCGCGCTTCTGAGCCACGTCGGCTAAAAGCTGGACATTTTTTCTGGATATGGAGTCAATGCCTTGTACAAATCGCGGAATCGTTGGGTGTGGGCC
>JAADVF010000332.1:0-30144 GCA_023334555.1 Elongisporangium undulatum
GCCTCCATCTCAGAGTATGACTGGATACGCTCCACGGACACCATCTGAGTCTGCAGCTGACTGATCATACGCACAGACCAGTTCAGCGACTGCGTGACAGTAAACGCGTACGAGAGCGAAACACCTGCGAGACCAGCGAATGTCTCGCTCTTAGCGGAGTCAGGCGTGTGCATGAGTACGGTCGAAAGCGCAGCAAACGATGCGATCAGGGTACCAGCGAATTCCAGTCGCAGCGCCAGCCAGCAGTTGACGGCAAAGTTCAAGAAGTACGCACGCTGGTTGCGATCGAGAAGACCCTCGTTCTTGTGCGTGAATCTGGTTTCGGCATTGTAGGCACGGATCGTCGGCAAGCCATCCAGCATTTCCGACAGCAGGGCAAACACGGGCGAGCGACTGATGGAATCCAGGCGCTGCAGCTCTCGGGAGGTCTTAATGAAGTAGCGCTGCGAGACATAGTATCCGATCATGACCGGGAGCAAAATCACCATGAACATCGGCGTCACGTACGAGATAGTAACTAAGGTCGCAATCACACTCACAAGCGTGCTTATAAGCACGCTGCACGTCGGAGGAATGCTTTCATCCACCGTGTACACGTCCTTGGACAGGCGGTTCACGATACGGCCATTAGGCGTAGTGTCAAAGAACGACATTGGGGCTCGCAGAATACGCGCCATAATACCCTCGAAAAGCAGCGTACTCGCACGCAGGCCACCAGTGTAGACTGAAATCGCTCGGACGTACAATGCCAAAGCGTACAGCGCATTCAGACCAATAAAGATGTACAGATACCACATCTGGGATTCCTTGTGAGCTTCAGAATTCTCCGACCAGTACGACAACCACCACGTGCATGCAAGATTGACAGCCTGGGCGAAGATGTAGATAAAGAGAAGCAAAATGCCGGCACAAACACCAAACGCATTGATCCAGGTCTTGTACACGACCCCGTCCACAGCGCCAGTCGATCGATCTTCATCAGTGAGCAGTTGACCATCAGCGGCGTCAGCTTCACCCTCATGGGTCAAGTCACTACGGAGAGATGACGTTCGCGAGCGAATCACCATTTCTTCAACCGGTTCGTCATCCACTTCCAACGGGTTCACTTCATCTTCAATCTCCTCAATCGTGTGCTTGTCGTGATCCTTGTACTTCGACACAAGATCCGTCAGGATACCATTATCGCTCATCAACGCCTCGTAAGTTCCATGCTCCACGATGGCTCCCTGGTCCAGCACGATGATGTTATCGCACTGGCTCAGGAAAGTCAAGCCATGGGTCACAAGGAGCACCAACTTGTCCTTCAGAGCCTTCTTGATGCATTCCGTGAAGATGTCATGACCCACATGGCTGTCCACAGCCGAGAGGATGTCGTCCAGAATGTAAATGTCTGAGTCCTGGTACACGGCGCGCGCAATCGCCACACGCGTGCGCTGACCGCCGCTAAGGTTGATACCCTTTTCGCCAATCTCAGTCTGGTCTCCACCGGGCAAGATCGCAAGATCCTTCTTGAGAGAGCTGACGCGGATGGCCTCATTGTATCGGTCAAGGTCAAACGGCAAGCCAAAGCAGATGTTCTCTTGAACGGTCGCGTTTTGGATGAACGGCTGCTGAGAGACATACGCCACAGATCCACGCAGCGCCACGCTTCCACGGCCGCACTTTGCATCTCCAAGCAGACCACTCAGAAGAGTCGACTTGCCGGAGCCAACGGGCCCCACAATGGCATGCAGTTCGCCACACTTGGCCTGAAGGTTCACATTGCGCAGGATGGGGATATTCTTCGGCGAAGACGCACTGGTCTCAGCGACAGTGGAAAGCTCGACCTCCTTCGCATCGGGCTTCACCTCGACATCCCACGAGAAATCGGCATCCTTGATGGAAACACCGACCTGCGTGAGGTCACCAGAGCTCACCGGCTTGCGTTCAGCCTCCGTGAAGTAGCCCTCGAGACGCTCAATACTGACGCTGGCTTCCACAATGGAGTTGAGCACTTGTGGTAGCATGGCCAACGGGAATCGCAAGATGTTGAACAGCGCGAGACTCGTGAGTGCCGTGCCGACGTCCAGAACGTTGCCGAGCATGATGTACATCAGGAACGAAGCCACAGTCACGAGCGAAGGCGTGGCCGTGAACAGCGTGAACGCAGCGCAACGCGCGTAAATGTACGTGCGCAGCTTCTTCAACTCTTCGCGACGGTAGTCCATGACGCGGCGTGTGAAGCTGTTCTCCCAGGCCTGGAGCTTGATGATCTTCATGCCCGCGAGCACTTCGTGACAGATCTTGATACGCTCATCCTTGACCTTCATCAGGCTCACTTGCAGGCGACGCATGAGCTTCGAAATGGCGCCCGTCACAGGCATCATGAGCAGCATAATGCCCACTCCAGCAAAGGTCGAGACACCGATCTGCTGGTACAGCAAGTAGCACGAGACCACGATCTGGAAGATCGAGAACCAGACACTGTTGATGTAGGACGACAGCTCCTGCAGTCGCTGCGCATCGATCGACATGAGGTTCGTGATCTCGCCCGTGGTCTTCTTCTGCCGCGCCATGGACGACAGCACCAACGACTTGTCAAACACGGTCGTGCAGATGGCGCTGCGCACGCGCATGCCGGACTCGAAGCAGTGGAAGAAGTAGTTTCGCAGCATGAAGCTTTGGCACACGCCCGTGACGAAGATGATGCCGGCGTAGGTCAGCCCGGTGCTCATGGGCGCCGTCGGGTCCTTGAGGAACGCAATGATGTCCTTGATCATCATGGGCGCCACGAACTGCAGCGAGTCGTGGAACAGCTTCAGCACACCGGCGTGCGCGATCTGCTTGCCGAAGCAGTTGACAAGCGCCCACGTCAGGCTGGGCTTGCCGGACGCCACCTGGCGCTGCCACTCGGCCTGGAACTTGGTCGACAGGTTATGCGCGCGGTTGGCCGGATCCAGAAGGTACAGATCGCCATGCTCCAGCGGCCGCGCGTTGCCCAACTGCATGAGCGGCGTGACCCACGAGAAGAAGGCCGAGGACCAGCAGGTCGCATTCTGCGACGGGTAGCGGTCGCCCAGCCCGCTAAGCGGGTAGTAGCCCTGAGTGGCACCGTGCGCTGCCTTGCCATTGAGCAGTAACGGCTTCTTCTCGTCCTTGTGGGCCGTCGACACCGAGAGGAACGCCATGGTCCCTTGCCTTTCCCTTGGGCCGCGAAAGCGAGAGTGAGCGGCCACATCCGCCTGTTGGCTCGGAGGGCCTCCACACAGCCAACCTGCACTCACGGTTAAACGTACCTGTAGGATTTGATATTCGTAACGGTCGACGCTATTCAAGTCTAGAAGAAATATCATAGATGAGAGGTTTTTGAGCAAGCAAAGTGAAGTTGCGACAGCTGTGCCTTGGGTAAAGCATATGCATTGTGACAGGTAGTACCAATACGACCCGCTGATTGGCTGCTCTTTGCTGTGAACGACCCCCTGTGGACAGGTGGACAGTCGCTCGCGGAAGTACACCAATCACTCGGTCCTGCACCGCTGCACATGCTCTGCAACCGCCAGCCAGATGGTGGTCCGCTCCTGCATGAATTGGACCACTCTCACCAAAATCGAACATCTGAGTCTGAGCGATACGAGCCAAGCGGATGGCTCAGGCGGATTGGGCGGCCAAGACAGACTTGATATTCTTGCAAAGCTGATAAAGATCCGGAACTGATTGCGTGAGCAGCCTCAGAGGATCAGATTGGACCAACATTCTGAGTCACCACGCAATCATCACCCATTGATTGCATGACTGTTAGATGTTTGAAAATGGTTCTTAACATACGTTGAGTGAACCGAACAGGCGCTGTGAAAAGACGCATGAGCAACAGTTGAAGCACAATCCTGTCCGGCCTAAGATAAGCTCCACAAGGGGCATGAAGAAGCGACCACGAGACTGCTCTTGCTACCTCTCGTGCTAATAGGCGAATGCAATGCATTAAACAACTATGAGACGAATGAATGGACCTGATCACGTTGTGTTCCAGACACATTATGCGAGATGCATAGAGATAATGCTCTTGGGCTTCTTTGACCGCACTTGTTTGCATGTCATACCTCGTTTACGCTTCATGTCTTTCTGTTCGTGCTCCATCATGGCCAGCAGGTCAATCTGCTGGGCCGAAACCACATGCGGTGATCTCTTCCGGTCTGCCCTGCAAAGCTTCAGAGCGTGCTTTGCCAGCTTCATCACGTCCCAACATGGACACCGCAGCTGATGCAGATCAAAGCGCAGTCCGGTCGAGACGAAGCCATCGAGTTCAATGCCTTTGACGACCAGAACGGGCATGTTGTGCATCAATGGACCGTCAGGTTGCTCCAAGTCCTTCCTACACACTCGCTTTGGGTCTTTGGCTGGTCCGTTCAAGCTTAGAACCACGCAAATCACATCGTCCGGACTCTTGTTGCTCAACTCATTGTCTGCATTGAAAGCATTCAAAGGACGCAACTGCTTCAACGCGTCGGCATCTCCGTTTGTAGAGTCGGATCCAGCGAAAACGATCGGAAACAACAGATCAACGCCGGTCTGATCTCGAGGGAACATGCCAATAGCTTGACGAGTCAGCAGGTACTAGAGACAGCTCTCCGTCGGCTCATGCGTTAGCTGCATAAAGTGGCTGAAGCCTATGCGCCAGCTTGACCACTTGGCATAGAATGCAGTCAATCTGGTCTGGGTCGTGCCCGTTTCAGAGTCAAGTTGGGCATTTGGACCTGCGAGCATCTGCAGAAAGCCTGCGACACTGTGGAATCTGGCCACGTTGATGGCGCTCTGTACGACCCAATGTTTCAGTGCGTCCATGGCCTATAACCGCCAAATGCGCGCCACGTGTCTCCGATCCCTGTCGTGTCCAGGACTTCTTGTGGGCTTTGCTGCTGTTCTCCAACGCATTAGCGATCATATTTTGACAAAACTCAAGTGCACTCTGTCCATCGTGCGCATCATCAGAGTGCATGTTCATCGTGTGGGTCGGCACAAACGGGTGAAAGTGATGATGCTGGACTCGCGTTTCCTTTCGCCGCTGTACGAAGCGATCTTGGGGTTTGTATCCACCAATACGGCAAAGGTGCCAAACCATTGGCAATCCTTGATCCGAATCTTATCGTTGACTGTCTTGAACGCGCGCCGTAGCAGCTCATATCGGGTGGTCTTGAGTACAGGGGTCATGCCGGGTCGTTGGCTGTCATCATGTTCGTGCAGCAGTGCTCTCGCTTCGTCAATCGCAAGTATCAACATGCGTTTCGCAGGTGTTTGAGCCACTACAGCAGCCGTGTTCAGTTCGATGTCCGTTGCGTATTCGTCCAAGCGCTAGCAGACATCAGCGTCACTTAAAGCAGCAGCTACAATAGCACGATTGTGTTCAAGTTCATCGCGTCCGCATTCGACGTCATGCTTGCTTGAGCAAGCGTGAGAAAAGCCCGAGCCACTTTCTTCCAGCATCTGCCCAGTACTTCACGGCATACTCGGTCGCCACAAGCAAACGCTCTACTATCAATTTCTCAGTGCCATCAGTCGGGAAAAAGAATTCGTTCAGCTGTGGCGTGTCCGTGGGGAATCCACTGGACGCATTCGCCCGCATGCACGTGTACAGCTGTACAGCACGCGCATGGGCTCGGTCGTTGGTGTCTTCACAGCCAATTCGTACAGCAATCGGCTCTAACCAAAGCCAGAGCTCTGTAGGATGGTGGTCAGCGGGTATTGCAGCCTCGAGACTGTCGTTGTCTCGGTACACTGTCCAGCAATCCAGCAGATACACCTTGAACTCCTGATCCACATTGCCAAGGAACGCTGTTTCTCACGAAAGCTCGACGGCCGAAATGTCGTCGCCCTGTTTACGCAATCTCTCAGTCTTCGCAACCACAAGTGGCCCAATGGCTCGTTCAGATTGATCGTTGGACAGGCTTTCGTCACCTGACGGAAATGATCGTATGCGAATGTGGTCCCCACTGGACCGAATTGGATACTGACAGGGGGGGCGATGCCGTGCAATGGCTGATGTGAGTGAGATGCGCTGCCTGATCCAGTCGTAGACAGTAGCGCATTCCTGTCTGCAGATGATGACGGCAAAGGACCTGTCGTCGTCGTCTCCATCAGCTAAACATCGCATCAGTATTGCATGGTTACACCGGTATTAACTTCTCATTAAAGCCACGGCTGAATCCATCTAACCGATCTACGACGACAGCTGCTTGATCTCCTCGCGCAGCGCGTCTTCGCTGTTGAGCTTCTGCTGCTGGTCCTCGTTGATCTTCTCGCCAGCCGCGCGCTTCTCCTTGATCGTGTCGATCTGTTTCAGCTTCTTGTTCAGCGCCTTGATCTTCTTCTGCTTCTCCTCCTCCGTCAGAGGCGCTGCCGGTGCTGCGGGGGCGGCAGGCTCCGGCTTGCTCTCCGTCGACGCGACCGAGACCTTGGCCAGCGCTTCGGCGACAGCGGCCTGAGCAGCGGCCGCCTCAATAGCCTTCTTCTTGCGCTCGCCCTTGCTGGGCTTCTTGGCAGCAGGCGCAGCGGACATGCCAGGGATCGCGCGCGGCGCAGCCATACCAGGAATGGTCGACGCAGCAGCCGCCGCCGCGCGAGGCGGGGCGTATTTGTTGCGGTCCAGCTTGCGGGAACCGCCTTCCTCTCTTCGCATCAGTGCAGCCAAGGCGCCGGTCGAGTTGGGCGGGCGGTACGCCTGCGGCTTGGCCGGAGCAGGCGGAGCCGCCGCCACGTCCTCGGCGTCCTTGCGGCGCGGCGATTGCGGCAGGTTCGGGTACTGCTCAGGCAGCGCCGGGCGGAACTTGAGGTCGTACAGCTCCGCGCGGTCTTCCTGGTAGATCGGGCCGGTGCCGTCGTACTTGAATACCTTGAAGCCGTTGTCCACACGCAGACGCGGGAAGGTCGTGGCCGTGTAGAAGAAGCGGCTGTCGGGCGACCAGGCGAAGGTCGTGGCCGAGTTGGCGTTGGCCGAGCCCATCTTCTTGAGCTTGTTGCGCTCCCAGAAGTCCATGTCACCGCGCAGGTTGCCGAAGCCGGCAATGCACACGAAGCGGCCGTGCGGGCTCCAGCTCACGTGGTTGCGCGGTGCGGCACCGAACTCGAAGATCGGCAGCGCCTTGTTATCGTACAGCGTGGCATTGCAGGGCATGGAGCCCACCAGCACGATGAAGCCGCGGCCCGTGGGGTCCCACTGCACGTCGTGCACCGTGCCCTCCTTGGTCAGCGGTACGATGCAGTCGTACTGGCCGTCGCTCTGCAGGAAGAACAGCCCGGTCTCGCCGTAGTACGACTTGCCAGACGTGTCCACGTCCGTGCTCGTCTGGATGATCAGCGAGCTGCCATTGGGCGACCACTTCATGATCACGTCCTGGGCCTTGTAGAAGCTCTTGGAGGCCACGATGGTCTCAACACCCGGGAACTGGTAGATCTTGACGCTCGCGGGCTTGCCCTTCTTCTCCGGCACGAACAGCGCCACCTTGTAGGGCGCGACGCCGGGCGCCATGCTGAAGTTGGTCGTGTTCTGCACCAAGGCGTTGTGAGTCCCATGCCTGCCAATACGAAAGCGTGTCCATCCTTACCGGGAGGTTGATCTGCGCGATGGTGCCAGCGCTGAGGTCCTTGCCGCTGTAGAGCGCGACGCCGTTGGCAGTCTGGCGACCGCAGATGACTTCGTCCGAGGACCACTGCACCGACGGCCAGCGCTGCATCAACAAGAGAAGGTGAGACCTGTTGCTGGCAATCGATACCAATGGACAAGCAACGTACGTCACGCGAGTAGGACTTTTGGTTGAAGCGCGAGACCTCCTGGCCTGTGGCGGCATCCCAGACGATAAGGTTGCCGCCGTTGGCCGACTCCTTCTGCGGGCGCTCCCACGTTAGCAGGTGGCTGCCCAGCGGCGACCACGCGATGGCCTGGATGCCCGGGTTGGCCACCTGCACCAACTCCTTGGAGCTCTCGGTCTCGCGAACCGTGAAGCCCGTCTGCGTGTTCACGAGCACGATCTTGGAGCCGTCGGCACTGAACTCCATGAGGTCCGCCACCGGCAGCGACTCGTCCGGCGTGATCTTGCTGCTGGCGTCCTTGGCCTGCAGGCCCCAGAGCGTCTCGACGCCCTGCTTGCCGCGCAGGAAGAACTTGGTGCGCAATGCTTTAACTAATGTGGCACACACAATACGTCAGTTGAGCTATTGCGTCGCCATGCAGGCTCGCGCCACAGAGAGAGAGAGAGAGAGCGATCCTTCCTCACCTGCCTCCGCTGCCATGCTGATTAGGATGAGCTGGTCGATTATTGGTCCTTTCAAGCCACACAAAACTACAAAGCTCACAGGGCGGCACATGTCAATCGTTTTGAGAAGGTTATATATTCCTACAGGTTTGATAGTAACTATATAAAATTATGAATGTATGCTCATTTTATTTCGAATATTACGTGAAATGGACACAAACGCGCGAAAAAGGGTGCATTCGAATCAAGAATGGAGGAGCACCATAGCGGCCTGCTCCAGTGCGTGCTCCAGCTCACCAACTGCAGCGACAAGGCACGACAGCCCGCTGTGTACTTGGTTTATCCCAGTGCTCGCCATTGCTGACGGAGTTTTGTGTAGCTGCGTGCGACAGATGCGCTGCTGGGATCGTACGTTGGCGCCATGACGCGCGAGTTGCCGGCCGAGGAGCTACCGACACTGGTATAGCCACTCCTCATGCAGCTGAAGACGCACAACCGCTGAGCGACTGACTAATCCATCTGTTGTGTTTGAATACAGACATCGACGCTGTCAGTCGTACCGGCACGCGACGATGACGATGAAGACATGACGGTCGATCGGCATTACGAAGAAGTCCTGGCTCAGGGTGCGTTCAAGAAGCAAGCACTCTGGCAGTCAAAGCGTCAAGTCTGACAATCGACTGGATACTGCGTAGGAACGGAGGCCTGCGAGCGGCTGGAAGCGACCAAGGCGCGGCTGGAGAAAGAGCTCCAACGTCGCGCCGAGCGCGTACGTTGCTTGCTGTGGACATTGCGATCGATGTACTTATCATGGTATTTGTACGGCGTTAGTTTCAAGAAGTGCTTGCGAGTCGCAACAGCGGCGTTCAAGTGAGTAGCGTGTGATGGCTACATTCCATGGAGAGAAACACTCATGTAGTATGTGCGTAGGAATTATACACGCGCATGCTTCGTGAAGCTGATGAGCAAACAGCGCTGCTTCAAGAGGTAAGGAGCGTGTGATCCTGTGCTTGGCTGCTCAGACGTGATAGACTTGTTCGTGACGCTCGTTTGCTGTAGCAAATTGCTGCGGAAAAGGCCCAGCAGGAGGAATTGCAGCAGAACGCTGTGCGAAAGCACAAGCGCAAGTCGACCACGATAGCCAAGAAGAAGCGCAAGTCCAGTACTTCCAGCACAATGCTGCGCGAAAACACTGAACTGGAGGTACACGCACAGTGCTATTCATTGGTTGTCTCTTTGGACTGCATGACTCAATCAAGTGCTGGGGAAACATCAATTGTAGGAACAGATCAAGGCGTTGTCAACCGAGATCCAGGCGCTTCAGAGCGAATACTTGACGCTCGAGGAGGAGCTGGAGAGGGAAGATAGTGGTGATGCGCCTGCTGAGGCGCATGCGATCGATGAGGGTCACCAGGCGCAGGTAGATGAACGAGTGCGGAATGAAGCCATTGGGTTGCGCCAGGAGGTCGCGCTATTGCGTGAAGCACTCGAGTCCACGAATGAAACCGATGAGGTAGGACGAATATTCCACATCTTGGCATTGCGTGCATGCACTAATAATAATGAGTGGCTGGCTGGTGTTGTTTCGCAGACGAGTTCTGCTATGGCGCAGTATGAAGAGGAATTGGCCGAAATCCAGCAAGAATCCAGCCATGTACGCCTTCTTCACGAGCCACTCGCACTCAAACGAGGTCTTTCTCACGAGCTCTTTTGTACTAGCTTCGCAGCGTGGCGGCTGAGGCAACAGCAGAGCTGGATGCAAACATTAAGCGACTGCGGTCGCTCCTGCGCACGCTGGCACCATCGACAGCGATCGGGACGCTGATGACGCGGCTGCACCAGCAGCTCTCGAGTGAACCAACGTCATCGAACACAACGACACCGACCAGAATTTCCAGCTCGGGGCTGCCTGCGCGCAAGACAATGGAGCTGCAGGCATTTCTCAATGTAGGTTTTTCATTTATTTGTTCTTACTTCTCGAGCTTCTGTTCACCAGGAAAGGTCATGATTGTTGTTGGCAATAGAGCTGTCCAAGTGTCGATGAAGGGAAGCAAGCGATCGAGGAACTGAAGAAGCTACAATTGATCTACTGCTACGAGTCCAGTGGAATCATCGTGCTGGCCGAATAGGGACAGCATCCTAATCCTTGTACTTCATGTCGCTCTCCTCAAAGCCGATCGTGGGGAACTGGCGAATAAATTCCGTGACCTTGGTCTTGAGCGCGTCCACCTTAGCAATGGCACCGGCATCGGTCGACACGAACTCCTTGAAATCCACGACCTTCTTGCCACCCTTGGCGACCACTTCCTTGTTCAGCTCGGCTGCCAGATTCACGCCCTCGTCAATGAAACGAGCGACCGTGACAAAGTCCTCCTCGGTCAGTCCACGGGTCGTGAGCGCAGGGGCACCAAGACGCACACCGCCGGGCACGAAGGCGCTCTTGTCACCGGGCACCGTGTTCTTGTTGGCCACGATGTTGGCGTTCTCCAGCAGGAATTCCGCGCGCGCGCCGTCGACACCGCGCGAGTTCTTGACGTTCACGAGCACGAGGTGGTTCTCCGTGCCGCCCGAGATGATCTCGTACTTGAGGTTCTGGAGCTCCGTGGCCAATGTGTTGGCGTTCTTGAGCACCTGCTTCTGGTAGGCCAGATAGCTGGGCGACTTGACCTGGTGCAGCGCCGTGGCGAGCGCAGCGATGGTGTGGTTGTGCGGGCCGCCCTGGAGGCCGGGGAAGACGGCAAAGTCGATCTTCTGCTGCAGATCGTACTTGATCTCCACGCCCTTCTTGTCCACGCTCTTGACACCCTTGCGGTAGAAGATCATGGCGCCGCGAGGGCCACGCAGCGACTTGTGGGTCGTGGTCGTGACCACATCGGCGAACTCAAAGGGCGAGGGCACCACGCCGGCCGCGACCAGACCACTGATGTGCGCCATATCGGCCAGCAGGATGGCGTTGTTCTTGTCGCAGATCTCGCGCATACGCGCGTAGTCAATGTGGCGCGAGTACGCGCTCGTGCCGGCCACGATGAGCTTGGGGCGGAATAGCGCGGCGGTTTCCTCGAGCTTGTCGTAGTCGATGATACCGGTCTCCTCGTTCAGACGGTAGGGCATGCTCTCAAAGTAGATAGACGTGGCCGAGATCTTCTTGTTGCCAAGCTGGTAGCCGTGCGAGAGATGGCCGCCGTGCGGCAGATCCAGCGCCATGATGCGGTCGTGCGGCTGCAGCAGCGCCGTGTAGGCCTGGAAGTTGGCCGGTGAACCCGAGAGCGACTGAACGTTCACGCCCCATTGCTCCGGGTCCAGGTTGAACGCCTCGAGCGCGCGGTCGCGGCACAGATTCTCGGCCTCGTCGATGAACTTGTTGCCACCGTAGTAGCGCTGGCCCGGGTAGCCCTCCGAGTACTTGTTGGACATAACCGAGCCCAGCGCGTCGAGCACCGACGTGGACGTGAAGTTCTCGGACGCGATCAGGCTGATGCAGTTGCGCTGGCGCTGCTTCTCCTTCTCGATGATGTCGAACAGCGCGGGGTCGGTCTCCTGCAGCGAGGCGTTGAGGCTCTTGGCCCAGGCCTTGCTCTCGGCCGTGGCGAACGCGCGGCGCTGCGTGAGGGCGGCGGCGCGGCGGCAGGTCTGCAGCACAGTCTTCATGGCTTGCGCTCGGTTTCCAAAGTGACCTGCTCGCCTCACCACAATCTTTCGGAACCAGCCATGCGTATAGAGCGGACGGCGTATCCGGATAACATGCACCACGGTACCGCTTGAGGTTGCCACTGCCGATCTTCAAGGAGCGTATAGCGTATACTTGCTGCATCCGGATACGTTGAATCTCGGGTGACAGCGAGAGCGTCATGCGAACTTGGCGAAATGGTGGCCGTGCTCTTGCTCCAGTGAATGACATTCACAGAGAATGCGCAGTCAACATGCATGGCCATAGAGCGCTGGCATTTGCGCAGCAAACGCGAACAGCAGCAGCATGGACGCCTTTGCAGACTGGCGAATCAGATGCAACAGACATCAAGTCGCGCGGAATGAAGGCACCATGTCCTGCTTTTGCACACCATTTCTACGGTATTTTCCACCCGATCACCTTCCACCTCGGCACTTTGGCGCCCCTCGAGTCTGCTCCTACTTCTTGCATCTACTAATAGTATACATGGTCGTGCGAGCCTCGATCATACGTAATGGCATGCGAGGCGGATGGATTCCTCCCAACCAGTCATTTCTGCTTCAAGTTAACACCATGCAACTATTACAACAGTATCAACAGGACGGCAGACGCAGCCTCACGTCAATTTGCTGGTGCACGAGACCCTGTGCTTTACAGATTTGTCGGATCTCCGTGACGATTGCACCTGCCCGCCTTCTTCCTTCAAGAACTCGGATCGTCTTCCGTCTACAGGGGTGCATCCGTGTCCTAAACTTACGGAATCGTACTGTCCTACACTATGTCCTACCGTTGCGGTTCTGTGTACCGGTATTCTTTTTCCTTTCTTTTTATCCAATCAGTGCAAAGCTGAAGCGTAAAAACAGAATGACGTTTGTAAAAAAAACAACGTGACAGATCCGCGTAATTACCATGATGAAGTTGGGGGGGAGGACGTGCTTTTTTGTGGCTGTCCCTTGTGGGGTCCTCCCCTCCGGTTCCCATTCGCCTCGGATCTAATCACAAGAAGAAGAAGAAGAGATGCTCGCCCTCCGCCGCTCCGCCTCCATCGCCCAGAAGCGCGTGGCCTCCTCGCAGGTCGCCTGCTTCGCCTCGGACACCTTCCAGAACAAGGAGAAGGCTGCTGAGGCCGCTTTCTTCAAGTACGTCGGCCGCTGGCTTCCGATCATCGCGAATTGACTGACTCATTGTGGTTGATTGTGTGCGCTATTGCAGCAAGGAAGATGAACGCGCCCTCCGCAAGCTTCTGCAGAAGCTCAAGGGACAGTCCGATGTGGTGGACCCCGTCGGCCTCAAGGCCCACGTGGCCCACGACCACGCCGGTCTGGAGAAGATCGCCGGCCTCAAGCTGACCCCCGAACAGACCGAAGCTCTGCTCAAGTGGAAGCACGAGCACTAAGTTGCTGCTCCCTCCCCCCCATGTTCTCACCAACCCAGCCCAACCCAGCCTATCTGTCTTGCTCCGTGCCTCAGCTCTTGTTAGTCCATGACCAAGTGGGCGCCGGAAGATGATCGAGCAGAGTGTGAGAGAGAAACACAACACGAAAATCAAGATTGCCATGAACTTATTGACGGAAGCTTTCTCTCTCTCGTCTCATTGCCCGATCTCTCTCTTTGTGTCCACTTGGGCCCTGGGATCTATTGGAAGCCGAGAGCCATGGAACAGGAACAGGAAGCTGCACTGGGAGTCTTTAGTGTTGCGAGTTGCTGCTGTCTGCCAGCAGATGAAAATGAAAAAGCCTAAGAAACAATATACAAGCGCCAAAGTCTTTCAGAGTGTCTGCATTGGGAAGTGAGACAGGTCTGGTCCTGGCTGCTTGCTCTGTCTATGGAGTGTTGGGGGTTGTTAAATACACACGCGCATTTCTATCCTGGCACCGGCCCATCTCGTCGGCACCAGCGCGAGCACCGGCGAAATAACAGAGGGAGAGATGATGGAGCACCGGGACGATAAAAGGCGTTGGCTCAGTTGCCCTCGAAGGCCTTGATTTCCGCTTGCACCTAGACAGAAAAATGCGTAATGGCCCACTTCCAAAGGTTCCCACTAACAATACTACAAAGTACCTTGCCCAATTCCGCAGCCACTTCGTCGCGCTGCGTCTGCGCGGTCTCCAGCATTTGCTTGAATCGATTCTGCACACAGGCGACCAGGACTAGCGTCAGACTCTCATCGTTCGACACAACGCGTAAGAGGCAATGCTTTACCTTGACAACAATGTTGGAGTTGGCGTTGACCTTGACCGTGAGATCGTTCACGTCGCGGTCGGCGTCTCGCAGCGACTTTTGCAGCTTCTCTCGAACTGGCAGCAACTTGAGATATTGCGGATCCGTCTGATAGGCTGTTCGGTCTACAGGAACGGTGCTTAACATCTCCCCATCTCCAGCGATACTTTGGCCATTGCGTACCTGGTTCTGCTGGCGCTTCGCCCATGCCGTCCAGTATGTCGTTCTCCAGGTCGTCCACGTCCTTATCGTCATCTTCGGACAGCGCTGGACTGGCAAACGCCGGCGATCGCTGTGCCGAGACCTGGCCCATCAGCGATTCGCCTTCGGACCCTGCGTCGGTCATCATGGGTGTGTTGGCGGAGGACATGGTGTTGTGGCGCGTGTGCGACGTCTTGCGCTCCTTCTCGTTCGGCTCAGAGGACAGTTCGAGGTACTCCGGATGCATGCGGATCAGCTCCATCTCGTCCGTCACGATCAGGCCGTTCGGGTTGTTCTCGTCCACCATCCAGTCGCAGAAGTCCACCAGCTCTTCCTCTATTGCCACACACAGAACGCAGAGTCAACCACCGAGTACCAGGCAAGAGCTCAGCTCACATGAGCGCAAACGTACGGACGTCTTCGATGGCGCCGCCCTGCATGATCTTCACCAGGTCTTCTTCCACACGCGCGACGTCGTTTTTCTAGCCACGGAACATGAGCTAATGCCATGGAGTGCGACATTGCAGGCCAAGCCTACCGGGAAGGGCGTGTATCGCTTGGTCTTCTCGTACTTGCGCTTGACCACATTCGTATTCGGAGGCGTGATGCCGTGCGGCAGTTCGTCCTGCTGCTCCATCGCTTGCTTCTCTTCCTCGCTCTCTGCCACCACAAAGATCTGGCGCAGCAGCCGAGCGTAAGCGAACAACGCCGTGGTATGGCGGTGGGCTGATGCGGCCAAGCTGTTGGCCTTCGTACCTGTCCGATCTCGCCGCTCTTGTAGAAGAAGTTGTCATCGTACGTCTTGTGAGTCTCGATGATACACGGCAATTGCGCTGTTCACAACCACATCACAGTGTGAGCGCCTGACGCCGCATCGCCAGCTAGATGCAGCACACTAGACTGTCTCGTTACCGATCTTGGCCGGGTACTTGCTTCCGTTCACGACCAACGTAAAGTGCTTGTTGTCGGCTGCACCCAGAACACCACCGTCCGCATTAAGTGTCCGCCACGTTCATTGACTATTCGAGCACTCTATCGAGCACGCGAGCGCTCTCACGCACCCCCAGAGATCATCTCCACATTGCTGGCCTCTCCGCTGGCGATGCCCTTGCGCACTTCCTGCGCCAGGTGCTTGGGCAGCTGCAGCAAGTACTGCTCCATGCTTCTTGGCGTTGGCCTTCCGAAGCACAAGGCGGGCAGATGGGTGGGTGGGTGGGTTTGCGGTCATGAATACAGTATGGGTTGGTCGTGGGTTTGACCTGTTTCCCTTTGAACATCGCGTCACCTTCGTGTCACCTTTCAGATCCGAATCACATGAGCATGGGAGGACGTGCTGGGCGGTAGTAGCCGCCGGTGATGGCCACGCCCGTGGGCTTCTTCTCGCCGCTGTTCCCCTCCACTGAGAGCAGGAGACGCTGTCGAGGCGATGTGGGAGGTGATCGATCGTCCTGCGGTAGTGAGGACGCAGCGGCAGCAGAGACGGCGTCGCGCAGCAGCTTGCAGCCGCGCAGAGTGATCTCGTTGTACGACACGTTCAGCAGGCGCAGGCATGGATGCTGCGCGATGGACTTGGACAGAATGCCCACGGCCGTGTCTGACTTGATGCCCATGCAAGTCTGTCCAAGGCAAGAGCGCTATGAGTGCACCGCCCTGTATGGATCACGTCCAAGACTACTGGCTGTACCATGTCCAAGTGCCGAATGCTGGTGTTTTGAGACAAGGCCTGATAAAACTCCACAACGCCTGGCGGCTCCAAAGCGCAATGGCTCTACGAGACAAGAGGCAGAGCCACACATTGTCAGTCACACAATGGAGATAGCAAGAAGCCCAACGAAGCGCAAGGTACTACAAGATCCAGCGTCTTGAGTGACTTTGTTGACCGTGTCCAGTCCGCAATAGCCGAAGCCACGCTGGTGCCCTGGAAGCAAGCCTGGAACAGCGCTGTCTCGAGCGTCTTGTGCCTGGCTAAGGAACGGATCAATTGCGTCGCTGCCACTTCGGACACTGCGTTGTCGCTGTAATTGATGAACCGCAACGACTGGTTCTGCTCCAGCCCGTGCGCGATATTGCCGTTGCCCATATTGGAAAAGTTGTTGGATGAGACGTCGAGATGTGTGAGCGATCGGTTCTTGGTCAGAACGTGGGCCAGTTGGTGCGCGGCTTCGTCTGCGATGCCCGTGTCGCTCAGCAGAAGCGTCGTGAGCGATGAGTTGAACGGCTCTTCTTGTGACTCCCCAGTCGGGTTCTCTGCGATGGCATGAAATCCACCACCGGCTCCTTTCCTGGCTCGAGACTTCATATTGTTGGGGATCGCGCTTGGCATCGCAGTGCGCCGCCTGGCAATCTGCGACTTGAGATGATCCTCTTCACTCGTGATCGGCGGGGCGAGCGATGACAGCAGCTCGTTGGCTTTCTTGTCGCCCATGTTGTTGTGACTGAGTTTGAGTTGCTCTAGCGTTCGGTTGGCTCGCAGCGTTCGCCCAAGCCACGGGTGGATGCCATCACTGCCGATGTGGTTGTGCGTCAGATCCAAAATGCGCAGATGTGTGTTGTGCTGCAAGGCCGTGGCCAGCAAAGTGGAGCCGAAGACCGTGATGCTGTTGTAGCTCAGATTCAGCTCTCGTAGACATCCATTGTGTACGAGCGCGTCGGCCAACACAGTCATTGAGCTATCCTGCAGCTGGTTGCCACTGAGCGAGAGTACTGTCACGAAGCACTGTTGGTACAAATGCATTGACAAGCTTGCGTGAGCGACCACAGTGAAGCCAAAAGCGAGCTCGTGACCGTACATTTCCAGCTAATGCGTGGCTGACTCGGGTCATATCTCGGTGGTCCAGCAGACTTCCACGCAAATCGATCTGCTTTGGCCGATGCGCGTCCTCCTGGACGCCTGCGTCTTCTTCATGCTCCTCATGGTTGCCTCTGGCACGGAGCAGCGAGACCTCAACAAACTTCCCCTGAATGGTTTGCATCAAGACAATCCATGATGAGCGGAGGGCCTCGGCGTCGAGTCAGCTCCATAGCAACGCTATTATACCGTGAGATCCTGGGTGATGTTGCTGCTCTACAGTCCAGACAATCCATTGGTGTTACGGGTATGCAATGCTCGAGCTTGACCGAAGCCATATACGTACATGGAGGTATGCAGTGCCACTCGCATGAGCGCAAATGACGGTGCCATCGAACGACCGCATGATCCGGCACTTGACCTCTCCGAATGGAGTCTGCATTGTTGCATTGGCTGGGACGTTGCACATCCATCGGAACGCACCAGGATCGTAGTACACTGCATCGCGGATCGCTAGCACACTCACAGCTTGGGCTACACCTGTGAACAGGAGCAGCAGTGTAAGCTGTGTGGGAGCATGTTATCTCGCATTGGTCAGAGCAGAAGGCTTACTGGTCTGGATGACTTGGGCCTGCGTGCTGCCCATTGGAACTGAGTGACACACACCAGAATAGCTGCAGCTTGCTGTTGCGTCCTTTCATGGTGCATGTTAGGAACCGTTTTTCAACATCTAACAGCCATACCACTCATTTCTGAAGTTTGGGTTATTGGGTAATATCAGATGCCAGGGGAGAACCACAAATTCGAATGGGTCCGCACGAGCCCGAAGCGGAGCTGAGCGTGGGGCCGCTTGCGTCGTCGCCACGCTCAAGCAAGGACGATGCAAGCAACACGGTGCTGGTTGTGGCTGATGTCAGTGACAGTGGGGCTCTCAGCGCCAAGCAAGCCGAAGCAACTGCGCCGCCAGTGCCGACCCAGAGCAAGATTCGGTTCCTCGATGGCATGCGCGGCCTCGCGGCGCTGCTGGTGCTGGCCCAACACTCCGGCTTCAACGGTGGGGCAAACCTCGGTGCCGTGGGCGTCGACATCTTCTTTGTGCTCTCGGCGTTCCTGCTCACGCGCATCATGGACCGCAAGTGCCGGCAGCTGATCGAGCAGCGCGCGACCATCAAGCAGTGGACGCTGGCCTCGGCCGACTACTTTTGCAAGCGGTTCCTGCGCGTGTATCCGCTGTTTGCACTAGTGGCCGTGCTGCTGTACGTACTACCTGCCAGCGCCAAGAAACGGTACTTCCTGGTCACTGAGCCCGACCGGTACAGTCTTGTGGGCGTGCTCACGTTCGAGACCGAGTTCCGGTACCACGTCTTCTGGACGCTGCCGCTCGAGATCACGTACTACTTCTTCATCCCACTCTTTGCTGTGGCCATGTACACTATCGGCCGCTTCTGGTGGCTGCCGCTGCCGCCCTTGTACGTCTGGATCGTGTACGCAGGCCTGTTCGGCTTCCGCGACGACCACATGCCTCTCAGGCCGCACATGCCCACGTTCATCGCTGGCTCGCTGGCGGCCATCATCAGCCTCAAAGCCGAAGCTGCCATCAAACAGCAGGGCATCCGTCTGTCCCAGAGACTCGTGAACTGGCTGCATGCGCTCGAACTGGTCGTGCTGGTGCTGATTCTCGTGGCTGTGGCCTTCAAGGGCTCGTTAGTGTACCAGATGTTCAAGCTGCCGCGACCCAAGGGCTCTCAGGGTATGCCGTTCATTAGTGTCAATGTGACGTACCTGATTGTGGTCGAGCTGCTGGCCCCGTCGCTGATATCACGCCTGCTGGAGTCCCGAGTGCTGTGCTACTGGGGCAAGATCAGCTTCTCCGCGTACCTGCTGCACAGCTTCGTGATCTACACGCAGGGCATCCGCAGACTGCCCGAGATCGTCCGCTATCCGTGCGAGTTTGTACTCACGATGCTGCTGGCCACGATCTCGTACCAGCTGATCGAGCACCCGCTGCAGGTACTGGCCGGCCGCATCAGCCGAGCACTGGCCCAACGCAGCGCCCTGCCGCCTCAGCGCTCGACCAGCGCTACGCTCCCGCTGATGGTCGAGCTCAAGCCCATGACCCAATATGGCTCCATATCCAAGTAGATGAATGGCTGCACACGACACTAATACATTTACAAGGTTCACCACAACTGTTGATCCGCCCGCAGGGGTCAGGATCGTTTAGTACTGACGATCGCTATGGAGTACTCTGAGGTCGGGCGGTTCTCGGGCGGCACCTCCTGGCTCTGGTTGTAGAGCGTCGTCCAGTACGACGCCTTGAGGCTGCGCACCGACTGCGAGTCGCTGGACCACGGGATCCCGCTGAAGCGGATGAACGAGCTGCCCTGCGAGCGGCGGGAGCTTTGGCTCTCGTCCCGCTCGCTCGTGGATTCCACGTCGGCCGGATCGACTGCGACGGCTGCTGGCGGCCTCGGCTCGCTCTCTTCCATGGGCACGATGTACGACACAGTGGGTGATCCGAGCCACGGGTCCTGGAACGAGGCCTTGATGAACGCTCTGCGCCTCAGGGCCCGCGCCATGAGTACGGCCGAGACGATCAGTATCACGGCCACGGCCGATATCACCAGCAGCAGCGAGGAGATCGGCATGCTCGACCCATTGGCCATGGTCGTCGCAGGGGAGTTCTCGCCGCGATTGTGGGGAAGGTCCTGCGTAAGACCTTCCGAGTCTGAATCAATTGAGACAGGCTGCGCACTTGCCTGTGAGCAGTCCACCGCAGAAGAAGCCGTGACTGCGCCATGGACGACAAGAAGGAGTGTGAGCGTTCGTGCTGCAGCCCCGACGCTGCTGGGGAAATCCCTGTCAGTACCTGAGTGGACGAGCCCAAGCGCAAGCACGAGACGTAGCAGCGCAGCACCCATGACCAACTGCTGCGTACACTGGAAGCTGGGCCTTTTTCAGTTGATTGACCTGCAGTTTAGTCATGACCGGAATAAGAAGAACGCCAACAAGCGGAGAACGATGGAAACTGTCTAGCTCAGATCCAGAGTCTCTGCTTCAAGCAGCCTGCGCCCGTGGAGAGCTACATTAGATGTGGCCCTGCCTGCCTGCTCACCTTGGTCCGCGTCCATGCATTGCCCCAAAGGTCGTACACCCGTGCGTCAGATACGCTTGCGTACGGTACACACTGAATTCTAGTCGACTAGGATAGTCAGCAGGGCACGATCAAGTCGACAAACGTATATTAGTCGACTAACTCCTACCAATGGTTGACCGCCACAAAAGGGGGCAAATTGCTGATTGACAACCAAGATGGCCTCAAGTCTGCTGCATCGCGTGACGCGCCGCTGCGTTGCGCGCTTCACGAGCGCTCCGCGCGCCTTCTCGAGCGGGACCAAGGTCACGGCCGGCGGCTTCTCGTTCCCTGCACCGCGCGCGCTGTCACAGATCGTGAAGCTGGAGCTGCTGGAGAACGAGCAGCTCGAGGAGATCAAGACCATTTGGGAGCAGTTCCACGCCGAGAAGGACGACTCGATCGCCACGACGCTGTCGGCCGAGAGCTACAAGTCGCTGGTTGAGCGCGCGGGCGCCTCGCCGTTCTTCATCTTCCCGGTCTACCGCCAGGACGGGTTTTTCAACATGCTGTGCCAGTTCCAGGACACGTGCTTCCTCGTGACCTACCTCGAGGCCTTCAAGGAGAACCCGGCGCTGGCGCCACCGTGCCTGACCATCTCGCTGTACGACGACATGCTGGAGAAGAAAGAGATCGGTCTGATCCGCGCCGATGTCGTCAATATGCTGGACAAGAAGGTAAGCGCTCGGACCACTCCACTGACTCTTTGCAAAGGCTATGCCAAGAGTAGGAAACGAACGAACCGCCAGCTACCCACTCACGCTTCTACGTATCTGTCTCTCCGTAGGAATCCCAAGCGCTGCTAGAGCAGCTGCTGCGCAGCTATGCCGACGACACGCTGTTCAACTTTGTGCACAAATTCAACCACCAACCGGAGCAGTTCGACTTTGAAGCCTACCGCAAGGCCATCAGCAACCAATAAACACACACAGACATCCAAGTACCCTTCTTAAATGCCAGCCTTTCCATTCCACCGAATAGACTCCAACGCCCACGGGCTCCCAAGCGCTCACTTGTTGCGCAGTAACCTGATTGCTTGGGTCGCAGTGGCTCTGTCGCTTATGACAAATTCTGACTTCCCACACGTCGCAGATTGCTGTTCTCTTTCCCGACCTCGTGAGGTTTTTCCAGGTGGCTTGATTTCGAATTACTCACCCCCAGCAGTCCGGACGCAACTCCAGCGCCCGCGCGCGTGGCTCCTGTGGCCCGCCCTGCTCCATCCTCTAGCCCCAGACTCTCTCTCTGCCTCACTCACTCGTCGCCATGCCCTCGCTGCTGCAGCCCGCCACGCTGGCTGACTCGGCGTCGCCCTTGCCGCAAATCCACGGCCTGTCCGTCAAGTCACCCGTGCGCCACTCGGACGCCGGCGGCCGGCTCAGCACAAGCAGCAGCAATGCCAGCAGCTACCGCAACAGCATGGCCGGCAGCAGTGCCAGCGCTAATGCCTACGTGGACGGCGTGTACGTGGGCGATGTGCTGCGCGTGAGCCGCGAGAGTGAGAACATCGGCGAGCGCGTGGCCATGTCCAAGAAGCGCGTGACCTGGCGCTTCGTGTTTGTCGGCACGCAGCAGGTGCACACGCTCATGCTGGAGCACTCGCGCGTCTCGGGCAAGAAGCGACTGCGGCTGGACGGCCGCAAGCTGTTCCAGTCCGACCAGTACACCACGGGCAACTGGAAGTACGAGTTCCGCGTGCCGGACCATGACCAGACAGCGTTCTGTTTGACCATCAAGGACGTCAAGACCAATGTGCGAGACCCGCGCAAGAGCGTGTACGATCTGCTGGTCAACGGCCTGCCTTGGAAGCAGCTCGCGGACCGAGCGCTGCCGGCCTCGTCCACGGCATTCCGCCAGCAGGGCAACCGTGCGTCGTCCGTCTGGAGCAGCGAGCTCTACGCACGCCGCGTGTCGGATGATCAGCACGTGCTCAACAAGGATGATACGGCCTCGGCCGCTGTCGGTGAGGTCGAGCCGGGCATCGTAGCCTCGTGGACCGTGGCGTTCGGCGTGCACGGCAGCATTCACAAGATGGAGGTGCGCGACCTCGAGGTTGGCGCGTTCGTCGTGATCTTCGACTCGCGCGAGCTGGCCCGCGTGGACCACGATGACATCCAGGACGACGTCTGGGAGTACGAGTACACGTTCCTGGACCAGCATCTGCTTTGCATCACGGTCACGCTCGTAGACGAGGACAAGACGTACGAGCTGTTCATCGACGGCTGTCCCTGGAAGGACATTGGCGAGACCGAGTTCGTGCTGCAGCCTGGCTGGTTCCCCGTCTACTCGCGCACGCGTGGCGATGTGTACTTCCGCAACGAGAAGCTCAACAAGTCTCAGTGGGAGAAGCCCGTCATGCCGCGTGGCGCTGAGATCGCAAGCGTGGAGGAAGAGCTGGCCGAGTCGTTCTCATCGGCGTCGGGTGTGATGCCCGACAACGACCCGAACAAGGCGCCGGAGCTCGTGCTGGACACAAAGGTCGAACAAGAGGAAGTCAATCTGCTCGACTTCTCGGAGATCTCTGTGCATTCGTCGCCCAAGGCCAAACCCGCAAGTGTGGGCTTCGACTCGGCCTTTGACCCGTTCGATCCGTTCTACCAGGCGTCGCTACAAGCGGCCGGCAGCACGACCTACGACCCCTTCAGCCAGGCCCACCAGGCGCCGGTTGATCCGTTTGATCCGTTCTACCAAGCTTCCCATCAGCAGCAGCAGCAACAACAGCAGCCGGCAGCGATGGCCATCCAGCCACAGCCGATGCAACAGCCAAAGCGCCAGCAGGAACCGCTGCTCGACTTCCTCTCGTAGATGCCCCAAGCAGCAGCAGCAACAGCGTGCGACTGAGCATTGCGTGCGTACGTTTACGTGTCAGTTGTGTGTGTATTTCTTGGCAATAGTTAAGGCTCCAATAGCTCTCTTCTTCATCTCATGAGGTTGTTGATCAGATCCTTAAGCGGCTCCTGCTCTCGCTTGTCCACCAAATCGAATTCGGCCACGAAGGCCATGAAGTGCTTGAAGCACGAGTTCAGATGTGCCTCGGCGCCGAGACCCACGATCTTGTCAAAGTGCGAGTAGTAGACGTGCACGTAGACCCGGAAGAGCCGGCGGAAGATGTTCTTGACCACCGAGAGGAACGCGCGGCAGTAGGGCGCGCCCTCTCTCGACGGGAAGATGGTCTCCTCGTTCAGCAGGTCCTCGACCCAGGTCATGAGCAGGTCGATGTACTGCGGCGCAGGCAGCATCACGGGCGTCTTGTACTCGCGTCCGTCCTTCCAGTAGTACTCGAATCTGCCAGGCATCGCACCGCAGGCCTGTTTAGTGGTTGGAAGCCCACGCAAGGGCAGGCAAACTGTTTGGTTGCGACTCACTTTGGCCCGGCGCTCATCTGGGGACAGGACTCGCACGTGCAGAACTCGCCGATGGTTCCGTACACGATGCTGATCTCATTGAAGAAGTCCACAGCTAAGACAAAGCAATAGACGAGGTCAGCTCTCGATTGGGGTGGCTGCATGACCCAACGTACTGTGCACTGCAAGCCACTCGTTCGGGTCTTCGCCCTTGGGCACTGCGACTGCGTTGCGCATGTCGCCGCTACAGGACACCAAAGGGTCGGTCAATTGACAGCCACAGTGAGTCCTTTGCTTGCTTGGGACACTCACTTGCCGAGCGTGGCCTGCGCGCGCTTGTGCAGATCGTAGCGCTTGGTGCCGTGGCGGTGGTTCTTCTTGGGTCGGAAGGTCTTGTTGCGGCTGAACAGATTGTTCATCGTGGCTCAGCTCTCTCTCAATGCGCAGAGTTGGCAATGACTTCTCCATCCAGCAGCTCTATTCTCAAACGCCGTTTCAACGCTTTTCATAGCTCAGACCGTACTTTTCCATACCACCACTGTACTACCAGCCACATCGTACTTTAGCGAAACGATCTAGTGACAGTGACCGGCACCTGTCACATACACCTGCGGACCACAGGGGAATGACCCGGAGCTCCTGGCTGCTGCTCTTGCTGCTCGCGTTGACTGCCGTGGCCATGGATGCATCTGCTGCGGAGGAACACCAAGTCGTGCTGCGTGTGGAGCTGCAGAACGACCATCCGGCCGTGGCGGAGCGATCGGCCGCCGGCCCGATCCAACTGCGCGTGTCACCGCCCAAGAGCTTGTCGGATCTGCACGACGCATTGCGCCAGCGATTGCTGGATGTCAGCGAAGACGAACACCACACGGCCGTTTACATCGAGGTAGAGCTGTTTGACGCCAAGCAGCAGCAGTTCCTGCGTCTGGACTCGATCGACCAGCTGCCCAAGCGCCGCGCGCGCCTGAACGTGATAGTGCGCAACGCCGAAGGCGGCGACCAAGACCGCGCCAACAATAAGGAGCCGCTCCTGGCGCTGCCGTCCAAGATGTTCGACATCAACGTGGACAGAGGTCGGTTCTCGATCCAGGGCGTGCCGCTCACAGTGGACGAGGTGGGCAATGCCGGCAAGGGCACGGGGCTCACGACCTGGGACGGATCGGTCGTGTTAGCCAAGTACCTCGAGCACGCGCGCATGAACGACGTCCGTGGCAAGCGCATCGTGGAGCTGGGCGCCGGCACCGGGCTCGTGGGCATTTCCGCGGCGCTCATGGGCGCTCGCCAGACCGTTCTGACCGATCTGGAGTACACCATGACCAATCTTGAGCACAATGTGGCCGTGACCATGGCCAAGAGCAGCGCCATCCACGGCGCTAGCATCACGACTCGAGTTCTGGATTGGTTCACGCCGCCGGTAGATATGGGTGACCTGGACTTGATCCTGGCGTCCGACGTCGTTTGGGTCGAAGAACTCATCGCGCCGCTGGTGCAGACCATGGCCACGCTCGTGCGTCAGAGCAGAACGCCCGTGATCATTCTCATGTCGTACCAGCGACGCAGCACCCGCTCGGACGAGATCCTGTTCCAGGAGCTGGAGCGGCACCAGTTCCAGAAGCTCAAGGTGCCTGCGAGTGAGCTGCATCCGCAGTTCCAATCTGAGCGCATCGACGTGTGGGAGATCACCATGGCCGACTGAAATGAGCTTAGGACGGAGCGGGCGAAACAGATAGAGAAGGAGTAAGTTATACCAACAACACGGATCAGGAAGAGTGCGCGAAATGTAGGTTGCTATTCTCGGATTGATATTATCAGATCCCGAAGCAGTGCGTGCACGTTAGTTAATTCACCAGCGAGCGAACGCCGTCCAAGGCTCATTGTGTGACGAGGCCATGGCAGAGCGCAGAGATGAGTTCTACGCCGCGTTCTGGACCATGCCGTGTATCCAGGTGCCGCAGATCCAGCCGTCAGATCATGCTGGCAAGCAGCTGCCACCGGTTGTGCAGCAAGTCCGGGCGAAGGTGAGCCCCTTGTACAAACTGATTCCACTGCTATGGACGACGTTCTGCTTACGATTGGATGCAGCTCGCACAGCGTCTGCAGTCGCTCCGTTTGAGCCACGAAGACGAGCTCCAGGACGCCATCGATCTGTGCCACACGTACTCCACGCTTCTACAAGCGCACGAGGTTGGTTGCCATCGTGTGGCATTGTGTGTGCAGTAGTATAGCTGATTCGGTATCATCTAGATGGAAGCGGACACAGAGACCTCGCTCTGCCGCTGGAAGAGCGCTACTGTGGCGGAAGAAATGGTGTGTTGCCTCAGTCAGCAGTAGCCAATAGACAGATCACTGACTCGGGTGTTTCCAGGATACTCCGTTTAGCTACGAGCTGCCCATGGTCTGCATCACTCGCGCCATGCTCATGCTCAATCTGACCAGCTACAAGGCGCGCAGCAAGCGGGTCGAGAGCATTCCAGACGCGGCTCACTTGTGCCTCGCAGCAGCCGGAGTCTTGGAGTTCGTCAGCCAATTGGTGCAAGAGAATGCGGCCTTGGGGTACGAGGCTCCTGTGCACATGCTCGAGCTGTCTCTCCCCGTCCTGGAAGGGCTTCGAGCGCTTGCTCTCGCTGTTGTACGTTCGCTATTACAAAGCTATTGACTTGTGAGCTGCAGCTGAGTGGCCAATCCTTCTCTGTGCGTAGGCCCAGCAGTTGGCCATCGTCAAGGCCGTCCTGTTCGCAGTCAAACCATTCAACAAATCGGTCGTGCTCAAGCTCCATGCAGGATGTCGGGCGTCCTATGAAGCTCTGGAGATCGCGCTGAGTCGCAATGGCGTGGGCACCATGCCCACGCGCAACCCAGAGACAGCGCTTCACTACGCTAGCGTATTCTCTCGGTTGCATTATGCGCAAACGCTTCAGCTATGTGCCGAGACCGAGTACGCCGCTGGGCGAATCGGAGAGGCCATCGTGTACATGACAAGTGCCGCCAAGCACTTCCAGGAACGATCGAGTATGAGCGGCAGCGGCCTGCCTGCTGCGGCTGGAGAATTCAAGCGACTGCAGCCACTGGTGGCCATGAAGCGATCGTATATCATTGAGATCCAGGAAGCGTGGACCAAAGAGAACGCGTCCATCTACTTTGCGCCTCTGCCCACAGAGGAAGATATCCTGGCGATCCCGATCGCTCAAGCCTACATCATGAAGGCGCAGGCGTTTTCACTGGAAGCAGCTGCTGATGTGGCTACGTCCGACGCCATGCATGGAGAGCAGCTGCCCTCCAGCAAAATGCTCTGGGATCGAACTGACACCGCACGAAGCGCTGCCGTATCGTCGGCATATTATTCGGGTGACGACGTGCTTTCGAGTGTGCGAAGTCTAGCTCCAATGGCTATGAGAACAAGCTACGAGCCGACCAGCGGTCCATCGGCGCATCTGATTGACGACTCGACACGGATGGAATCGCTACCTCGCGTCCAGAAGAACTCGATGGATGTGATCCAAATGACCGAGTCTAATGTGGTGCTTGAGGCGCAACTCCGCACCGAGTGGAGAGCTGGCAAGCCGATCTACCGGCTTTCCAAGGACAAGGTTGGTACATTCGTTGTGTTCTTGCTGGAAGATTTCTCTGACTACTGTGGTGCTCCTCGTTCTGTCCACAGTGGAAGCGAGAGATGTTCTATATCCATGAGGAGTACCTCATGCTGGTTCGCAAGCGCGCATACGTGTTTCCTACTCGGCTGAAAGTGCCCTGGGAGGTGATTCAAGCGGTCCAGCTCGAGCAAACCGACGTACGTCATTACCACTTGCTTCTGCAAGGCAACCCACTGGACTGAAGCATTGTCTGAAACAGGACGACAAGACCAATTTCATTCTGATCGTGGCCAAGCCAGGCGTGGAGGCCATGTCCTTGGAGCTCTCGACTCAGCTGCCTATGCAGAACAAAGTGCTCGTGAAGCTGCTGCAGTTCATGCTGCAAGAGAAGAAGAAGCGGACGGTCGAGCGCAAGTCATCGCTGCTCCGTTCGCTTCAAGAGTACCAGGCCTCTCTGGAAGCCAACAAGGACAAGCAATGATCTGATTACATTTGGGGGTTTAGGAGATATTCTTGACTACGACTAATTATAACATTTGGTCATGTCAACACTTTCAGTGAGCTGATCAGAGGCCGCAGGTGGAGGCTCATTGCCGAAGAGTTTGCGTGACGGATGATCAATCCGGACGCCAAGACGCTGTATCCGCATTTGTATGCCGAGACGCACCGCCATCGGATCGCGCTGAGTGTGCCTATTCAGTCGTCATCGGGGCTGGACAAGCTGCCGTCACGAAAACCACGCTCAACGACAGCTAATTCGACACACTGCGAGCGACGTAAGCCAGGGAAGGCCGATCCGAGACCCAAGACGCCTGTATTGACCAAGGTTACGAACAACCAGCAGAGTGAAGCAGCAGCCTGTAGTAACAGCAAACTGGACGGCCACGTTCCGGTCTCAAGGATTTCATTATCGACTGCAAACTCTCGAAGCAGTCTGCTTGACGATGGAGAAGATCCTACAGGAGTGAAACTCGGCGCAATTCCGTCGAGCAGGACCTCACGCCAGGTCGCCATTCGTGGAGAATTGGCCATCGATACTCCAGCAAGGACGGGACCGGACGACATCGTGTCACCTCGATCTGGCTGTGACGTCCGCGCATCTACGCCCTTGACGACCGAGCGGCTCACGGCTCGCGACATTGTCACGCCAGGCCCCGAATTGCAAGACATGGTGTAAGTGCCAGCGGACTTGCTCCTTTCCCAACGCATAACGCTCATTGACCCGATTTTGATAGCCAGAACGCTCGACCACGGTCGCGGTACGCTCGTCGCGAGAACTCTCGCATGGCGGCGCGATTCTTAGAGCGGATCTCGACGCCGCCTCTCTCATCCTCTGGACGGCCGCTGTCTTCCTCTCAGTCGGCCACAGGAATCGGCTTCCGATCAACGAACACGCCGCTTTTGTCCTCGCGAAAGTCCATGTCCAGTCTGCTGGACACTGCTGAATCAGCTCCCGAAAGACCCACAATGATGGCGCCCCCGCTGGTCTCATGGGCGGAGAGCGATGTTTCCAGCTTCTTCCTGACCGAAATCGACGCCAAAGTGGCGGCAGATCAGTGGAAGATTGCCCACGGCATCGCGCGTGGATCATATCTGCTCTATGGCACGTGCGACTTCAGCCAGGCGGCCGCGTACTTTTCGACCGCATTGGCTGTGGCTCAGAACAACACTGAAGACGACCTGGGCCTGTTGGCTCTGCTGCACCACCACATCGGCATCGCACTCAAGGAGCAGGGCGGGAAGCTAAACTGGGCCAAGTCCATGCAGGAGAAGGCGCTTGCGTTTGCCGAGCAGCTACAGGATCGTCGCATGATAGGCAGAGCGCTCAAGGCACTGGGCGTGATCCTACTTGAGCAGCATCAGTACAACGCAGCGCTGGAGCACCAGCAGCGCGCTTTGGCCGTCGCGATCGAGGAAAAGGACCCGGAGCTGGAGGCTCGCGTGTATGCAAATCTGGGCAATCTCGCGTCCTCGCAGTCGCATTTCGGCCATGCATTGGCCTGTCACGAGCGTGATCTCAAGCTCTGTCTCTCTACACGCCTGCGATCGGCGATGGGCCAGGCGCGAGCGCACCACAATTTGGCCATTCTGTACGAGCAGCTGAACAGACAACAGCTGAAGCGCGAGCACGAGCAGAAGGCTACACTATTGAATGGGCCACGGGCGTTTGAAGCCGACGTAGCCAATCACGCGAACGACGCGGCCGGCAATGTTTACATGCAGTTGACGACTCCGGACCCCAAGCTGGCCGAAATGATCGCAACAGCGCTCCAGGATGTACTGGAGGAGCGCCAGGAGAGATCCAAACCCCAGCAGCAGCTCCAGACATTTGAGGTGGCGATTCCGACAGTCAGCACTGTCAAAAACCAGCGCCAGATCCATTTCAAGCCAAAGATTAAGCCAAAGGAGCAACGCAACATGCTCTACTGACACTGATACTGACCCTGGGTTTTCATCTTTCTCTGGTATGCAACAGCAGCAGCAGCAGACACAGGTATGGTGGTGGAAGCAAGCAGTGGGGCCCTCGGCTCCCCTTGAGCTGAATTGAAGGGCTCGTTGAAGTCCACGTGTGCGCACGCGGCATGGAGAACGATCATACGAGCAAGTGCACTCTCGTGATCACGGCATAGGCCGTCGGCCGAATCATTGGCAAACGTGGCGCGTTCATCAAGCACTTACAGGCATGGACAGCTCTGCTTGCGCGATTGCCCACAGCTGGATCACAAGGTGCTTGAGGTGCGTGGCTCACAAGCAGCTCTTGACTCTGCACGATATCTCGTTGAATTGAAGGTCGCAAACGTGCAGCGAGAGGCAGCCGGGAGTGCACAGAAGTCCAATGGCGAAGTTCATCATCAAATGAGGGACCGAGTGTCACGGTTCTGCTATGCAGTACCGGCCAAGAGCAGTGGGAAATGCAATCACCACCAGGCCAAGAAACAAGCCCAGCCCAGCCCAAGGAGAAGGAGCTGTCGGCTTATCTCC